>CM045760.1:168284033-168486975 GCA_025200525.1 Camellia lanceoleosa | reverse complement strand
GTTGCCATAAAAGCATGCTTGCCACGAGGCTAATTGTTTATGTGCTTAACCTGAATGAACGTGCAGTGAAGGTTAAAGATTTCTTGAATTAAGACTATTCACGTAAATCCGCGAGATTTTAGCCTACTTACGGTAGCAAACTTCAAACCGATTTCAAAAGAAAACAAGATATGCAATGTGTTTAATTCCAAATTAGGCGATCTAGTCTATATACTTGTTTGTTGTGCGATCCGTGAGTAAGATTAGCTAATTAATCGAAATAAGAGCAATATGTGTTTTCAAAAAACAAGATATCATGCTTAGCTCTGAGCCGATCTTTGGTGAAGCGTGAGATGCTCATTGCACTGACCAGTTCCCTCTCGTACCCAAATTCGGTAAACGCTTTTGGTAGATAGCGGACCTTTACATGGCCTTATGACACAGAGTCGAGGATTCCCTAAATTCCTCCCAAAATAAAATATTTAGGTGTGGAGACTCTGCTATTGCCGCTTGAGCAGTCCATGTTTGGTACTTCTTCATTAAATCGAGTTTTCCTAAAACGATTTGCCTGGATTGGACTCTTCTTTGATTTATCGGTCTTCACATTGCACATTGTCAGATTAGATTCGAAGCAGTGACATTTGAGTCCCGAACTATAGTAGCTAGAAACAAGCAGATTTACTGCATCTTCGCTTGGTAGCAGGCTGGGAGTTTTAGGTAGCGTCTACAATACATTAGCGGCTGATTGAGGGCTTTGGGCGGCCGTGTTTAGAATCCTCGATTCTCGAATTTGGGGACTTCTTACACTTGGCTGACTTAAGAAGCGAGCCTTGCAGGCTGCCGCCTTATATGCCTTCGAAGCTTCATATTTGGCAACTTCCTTCCAGCGCGATTCTCGATTACATGGTGGCCTCAAGTTAAACACTCAGTTTGGCGATGCGCGCCTTTTGAGCTAACTTGAGCTAGCGGCTCACTCGAGAATCCGCCCTCCGCTTTCATTAGCCATTCTAAGTTGGTCCGCATTTAAGCCCTCTCGCTCTCCAACTCTACCAACCCTTGCGACTTCCATTTTCGCCTCATAACCCGAACTTCGGCACCCGGCTCCTTTGTGCATCAAGCTTCCAATGCAGCAAATGGCCAATTCATTCCAATAAGCGTCACTTTCTGGTGGCGGCCTATCTGCATTATCCTTCAACCGTCACAGAAAGCAGAGGTTAAACGTCAAAAATATATGCACACCTGAAGGAAAGGAGATTAAATCAAAATATATTTTTACCGAAGAAGCCGATTGAGCGGCTACCCCTCTTTGCTAAAAGCGTCTAGCTACGAAATTTGAAAAGTCGCCCGCTGCTCGACGGTAATGAAACCGATGAAGCCATACTACGAAGTGACTTGGTGGGTCTTTTATAATCGACAGCTGTTAGAGGAGATCGGACATATTCTTATTTTTAGGTTTGAACCACAAAAGGTACAACCTGTTTCCAACTCCTCTAAATCACGTGCGTTTGTGGCTCGTCTCTGCATCTAAGTCTCAACCTCGGCAGGGGCGTTTCTCGCTTGGTCGTTCGGCCTCCTCATTTCTTAAACGGCACGATTGGTTCGGGCATTTCGGTATCTCGTGATTTGAACCATCTCCCCATTAACAAGCGGTGCGCTCAACCTCTACGGTGAGTGGCACATTGAATCAATGGTGGCACAATGCTCAGGAATGGCCTCTCGCTCTCATGTGCGGCCATTAGCTCAGCGTTGCCTTTTGCGCGAAGTTGTGTGAGTGACAGCTGGGCCGCCATATCTTGAGTACGCGTCGGGGAAGATCTTCTAGTCCGATAAAAGCGTCGTCGCCAGCTATAACTTCGACCGTAGGTGAATGGAGGTTACATGAATTGAGGCCGCTTCTTCAAAGGCTACTTTTTAAAAGCCTCGTCTGTATTTCAAATTTGACTAGCAGATTTGACGACTCAACTTACGCGCTCACCGAAGTCGGATCCTTCAACGCCGACATGGGTTGGCGTAGGTTTACAAGTTGGTCAAAAATAAGAGCCGTTAGGAAACTCCTCGCCTTAAGAATCAAGGATGTTTCTCTGCGAGAAAGTACGGTATTACATCGACTCAGTGACGGGGCGAGAATATGGGCATACTGTATGCGCCGAGAGGCTTGGGCGCTTTTGCCGAACCAAAGTATCTCAACAATTTTATCTCTGAAAGAATGGGCCGTCGATTTGAGGATTCGAAACTTTCTTCAAATCGTTTCCTCGCACTTTTAAGCAAAAACCATTAGGTCCCAAAAGTGAAGCTTTACAAATATAACAAAGGAAAAATAAACACAAGAGTTATCGGCCCACCCGGGTTGTGGCCCGGCTCTGCTGCCTTTGGGGAATAGGATTGAGGTGATCCTGCGCCTTTGCTTAGAATTCCGGTTCACTTGGACAACAACCATACGCGTCATCGAACTTGCTTTTCCGGGCGTATTTGGAAAGCATAGTCACTAGTTGATGAGTAAATTATCCGGTATCCTGACCACGAAATAGCTTGACCAATGTGTAAATGGGAGACTCTGGCCAAGGCATAACAATGCCGAATGGCGAGAATGCCAAGGGTTGATCCTAAAGGCCAGCTGCCAGCTCTACAACCCCCATTATGATTCTAAAGAAGTTGGCATTGGGTTGGGAAGAATTAGACCTCAATGTCGAAGCCACGCCCCTAAGGGAGTGGGTTGAATAGCGAAGATCGAACTCCACCACCTACTCCTGCGATTGATAGAAGAGGGAAGACCGATCCATGGTTTAAATCCAGCCCCTCTCCATGTAAAGAAAAAGTCGTCTTAAATCACGAGAGACAGAGCAGTGAACGTCATCTGAATGGAAAAATGGCGCCGGAAGCCAAAAATTCGATCGAGAAAGAGGAGATCTTTCAATGTTTTTTACATTTTCTTGGGTTTATAGGTATATTCTAAACCAAAAAAAACCAAGAAAAAGGATTTAGAAGCGTAGAGGGAGAAAACTTACAAGAGATGAAGAGGATAGTTGAAGGAAAGGAAGGCTCGCAGAGATAATTAACGGAAGGAAGTCCAGAGACAAGATATCCCGAAAGTGCTTATATGTATTTGAAAAGGATTTGTCAAATTCTTTAAATCATAATAAATAAAGTGTACGAAGGGCGGGAAGTTGGAAATGATATGTACCGGAGAAGCGTGTATCGAGACTCTATTATTTGCATTGGAATGAGGAATAATTCTCTGAATTTCTACCGACTTTTTGAGTTGAAACCAAACACTCCATTACCAACTGTCATTAGTACAGGGGTGCTTGGGAATCGTGCTGTCGGGAAATTTGGATAATAAAGGATTGTAAAAGAGGTAGAACGGTAAATTTGAATCTTAAGAGTTGGAATATAAATATAGTATTCGACTTCGATCCGCATGATTTCAAATCCCTACCCTAATCGGTCAAAAAAGTAGGCGGTTGGGTAAGGGCTTCAATGAATAAGCTTGATGCATGCTCTAAAAGAAGCGGAATGGCGAAGATAAAGATGGAGCCAAGCCTCGAGGCCAAGAAAGAAAATATATAAATAGAAGAACATTAGGCGAAGGAGGTATGTGAGAACCATTACGCTAACTTAGGAATACAAGTAATCTTGAGTGTGAGAGATTCGACTTGTCCGCTCGAAGTGCTAATTCTCGCACCCCAGGCATCGGAGTGTTTATTCCATTTCAGACTAAGCATGTTGGATCAATGAAAGCGCCCCCAAAGATTAGAAAGAGTATTTCAAACCACTTGCCTCCACGGGGTAGCAGCTGAGAACAAGGGGTAATAGAACACCGACGCACTCGCAAGTGTCTCTAAACAAAGCATCCCAACAGCGTTGTACCCAGAGAGGAGAAAGGGTAATGCCAAAGAACACGGGGCGCTTTTGGCGTGTCTCTAAACAAAGTGTCCTAACGCGTTAACGCTTTAAGAGGATAGAAAGGTAATGAAAACAAGGATGCACCGTGCTTCTAAACAAAGCGTCCTAACAACGTACGCACTATTGAAGAGGAGAAAAGAAGGTTAATAGAGAACCCCGAGATGGCTATCATCGTGTCTCTAAACAAAAGCGGAGTGGTGTAAACACTTATGGGACACACCGAATGCTATAAACCAAATCAAAGGTTCATTAGAGAGCGATAGGAATGGTCCCACTTGGAATTCCTTTGAATGAATAGACAAGTACACAAAATCGCATTAATACGTGAAAAGAAAGACACTTAAAAAGGTGTGATATAGTAAAATGCATGTTCCATGCAAGACAAACAACCGAGGTATAAAGGTGACGGCATATTCTTGGTGCGAAAATGAAAGCATGTTCTATGCAAGTTTTGAAAAACATGAGGCACTTATTCCATGCAACACCAAAATGCATATTCTATGCAACTATGCAATAGTACAAAATGCATATTTTTATACAAGATTAGCCAAATCGGCAAAGAAATGCAATCGGCCGAAATGCATGTGCAATGCAACAACAAGCACGCAAATTCTATACAAATGTAGCAAATGCATGATTTCTATGCAATAACTTGAAAAGCATAATCGCTTACCCAATTTCGAGAACAACTTTACGGTTACCTCTCGGAAAAGTAGCAATATATTTAAAAAGGATACACCTTGTTTATGTTGATTTAGCTTACGACCATCACAAGCCTATTGGAAAGCATAATTCCGAGTTTCTGCAGAAGATATTTTAGATAGAACACTTTGAACATCCTGCACTTCTTGAAATCCAAGGACATAAAACGCGAACTCTGTGATGTGAGAGACTGTTGGGAAACACTACTTGGCACACCGATGTGTGCCGGCCGGCCACTTATGTCGGCCATTGATGCCCCCTGGCCACTTACAGTAGATTTGGGAAAAATTGACTTCCTTTTCATATTTGGGTCTTTAAGTACACACAACTCCGAACTTCATTTCCTCTGCATACCCTTGCTAAAATCACCTCCCTCTTTCTCTCTGAGTTGCTCCTTCTCTCTAGATTTATGCGCGCTATCTTGCGTTTTCCAATACCCTACACAAACTTTATTCGATAAACCCTCTTTAGTTCTCTTCACTTTGAACTGGCAATTGGAATTTGATTTGGCAACACTTCTTTTCACTCATTTCCACCTATTCTAGGCTCATTTCCCTCGAGGTTTCTCTCCTACAAGTTTATGTACTTTTCCCGAGCTTTGACTTTTTTTTTCTTCCATTTCTCTCTCCTAGGGGTTGACTTTTTTTCAAAGTTTTTTTCCTTTTTTCTTTCACTTTTCCTCATTTTCACCCATCTTGCACCTATTTCGGATGGCCAGGTATCGATGTTCCTCATGACGAGGGCTCCCCTCAAGGGCTTCCTCTAGTAGATTTCGGGCGGACTTGAGGCCCGAGATCGAGCGGGCGAGGCATTACCATTAAGTATCACGCCCGCTTTTGATCTCAAATGAGGGTACCATCCTCGGACTTACGTGAGTACCCACCTTAAGAGGCATCAAATCCTTCTTGACTTTCTTGCTAAGGGCCATGGAGAGACCCCCTAATTGAGGCAGCCAAGGTCTCATTTATTAAACCCATCACCGTAAAAGTCACGAAAACTATTTTTTCTGCATTCTGACGCTTTAACTCGCTGTTATGGCATTTCTTTGCTTTATCGTTGATCAAATTGCTGACAAGATCTACATACATCCTTGGCCATTCAATCATTTGTATCATACATTACCTTGATCTCGATTGCATCTCATGCATTACCATAGGACAGAGTCCTCACGCATATCCGGGGGCCTATGTACAGCATTTGATCGGCTCGAGATTGGTATAGTGAGCTCCCGAGTTAGAGTTAGCGACATCATTGATGGTGATAGGCCGGTCTTTTACGCTCTGACTTTGACTCGGGTTATAAGCTGGCTAGCCACCCTCTCTTAGGGGCCTTGGTGGAGAGGTAGTGAAAGGACCACTTGCCAACTCTTTTTCCATTTTTTACCCTAAAGGGAGATGATGGGGACCCCTACTGACTTTGCCATGATCACGGCTTAGGCGTGAAGGATGATCCGATCCCCCTCGACCTTGATGATGGGGAGTGGGGAGGCAACATGGGTCGTCTTTGCTTGAGGCGCATCCACCGAATAACTTTAAGCGCGTGCATGGTTTGGTATATTTGGTTTGATGAGTAGTTCGGGGACTAAGCCGAGGCGATCGAGGAGATAGAGTAGTATGCTAGAGGCTTCCTCATGTTCGCTTTTGGTACCAATTTGGCCTGTTTGGTGCTTAAAAGTGTTTTGGTGTTACTTATTTCAAATTTTCAAATTAATTTAAGCTATTTTGATGTGTTTGGTTTAGCTTATAGCTTATAGCTTATAGCTTTTTGGAAGTCAATCGGCTTATTCTTTGAGTGGAGCAGAGATACATAATTTATAAATCTAAATCGACATGTTCATAGTTATAAGCTATATGCTTTTTAGGCATAAGCTATAAGCACTTTTCCATGGCTCTACCAAACAGGCCCTTGTTTTGAGCAGTGGAATCTGTGGACTTATATTTGCTAAGCACCTTGGTAGTGCTTCATCGAGTTTAGTTCTATGATTGAGCGGGTGGCCTCACCACATTGCACCTAATATATGAGCTCTACTTCGTAGGGTAGGGCTTGATTGGAGGCTCTTGGTGGGCTTCAAGCACGCAGCCTTAGTTCTCCCCTCGCTTACATTTTCGTTCAAAGATTTTGCTTTACACTTGTTCAACACATGTACTTTTTGCTTTGCATTTTCTAGACTACCATGCATTGTATGCTTTCGCTTTTGCATTTTCTACATATGTCCATCTTGTATGCTTTACATCTGTTCATATTGTATGCTTTCTCGCTTTGCATTTTCTCAGATTCTGCTCATACTGTGATTGATCGCGTATTATCGCAATTTCCTTGCAACTTATAGGTGTATCGCGTACTTCCGCTTCTTGCTCTAGAGTAGAGGAGGTTCCAATGATCCCACTTTTCTGCATATCGATGGCTACTAGTAGGACCCTAGAAAACTTCATGTTTTTCCACAAGATTTTGATGTGGTCATGCATATGAGGTAACCCAAAACAAAGTCATCCTACTTTTAATCATTTTAATCCATACATTAACAATTGAAAACAACTTAATCGATGTTCATTTCTATTTCAAATCACAAGTAGCCAGGTCATGATACCATTAAGGACTTGAGCACAATATGATCACGGTCATCACTAACCATCGCATTCTTCTCGAGGGCCCAATTTGCCGCTTGGTTCTTAGGCAAGTGTTTTGCATGCTAGACTTTGGGCTGCCTACCCCATTTATCTACCGTGGCATCTCCGGCGTCCATGAGAGTGACGCACAGACTGTCTGTCGATGAGGTGATCCAGTTCATGGCGCTATAGGTAGATTATTTCCATGTAGAGGCGATTATGCGATCACATCCAAACAGATTCGATGTACGCCTCCGACCGGGCGTTAAGCCGGGAAGAGGGAGTGAGAGCTCACCGAGGGTGAGACATGTAGTGAGTCGGCGAAAGCACACCCGTCGCGGCAGCAAGGCTTCCCAAGCAGAGCAGAGGACTAGTTGGCCAGAGCTTCCGATCGAGTTGGCAGGTTGGCGATACTCCGGAAAGGCTTATCAGATTCTGATAGAGCCTCCGTTGGCTGGTCTCAGATACGTCAAGGCGCCTGATTCACTTCTGGTATG
Source organism: Camellia lanceoleosa (assembly GCA_025200525.1). Classification (NCBI taxonomy): domain Eukaryota; kingdom Viridiplantae; phylum Streptophyta; class Magnoliopsida; order Ericales; family Theaceae; genus Camellia; species Camellia lanceoleosa. Next base: position 168,479,288 of record CM045760.1, on the reverse strand, counting down.
CACTTCAGTTTTCATTTTTTCATTCTTGCTTAGATACTCAGACATTCATTCATTTTGACACTAATCATTCCAACTTGCATTTGCAAGCCTCCACACGGTACGTCGAGGGGTTACTCGAGATGTTGGCCTCATTAGAGGGCATGATCTTGAGGAGGGAGGTGATACTCGGCTTCCACGGCATTGAGGTAAAAAGTTTCAGTCTTCTTACATTTCGGTCATCATATCTACACTGATATACTGAAACTAGCATTTCAACTGAACACTTCTTCACCCTACATTGATACACTGCATGTATAGAGCTCATCTGACACATTGCATTCTCGCATTGTATTCATACTCTGCATGTACCTATTCTGTACACCGCACTTGCATCTGATATGTATACTGTGGTTGACATATACCAATCGCTTTTTTCGTGTCCCACTTCTACCGACAGCAGGAACAACAACCATAGCAGGACCCTTAGTACCTCCTCCAGCAGCAACGAGGAGAGGGAGACAGGCTCCAAAGACGAGTTTGAGGCAAGAGCTAGAGGCACTGTGACTCGGTGGTTCTTCAGAGTCTGGCCCCAGACGATGATAATGATCAGACGAGCGAGAATGAGGAGGCAGCGGGTCTACAATCAAAGTCATCTGAGGACGGAGACGACGACGCTGGCTCGAATTTTGAGGGCGGAGATGATGCTGAGGGAGGTTCAGCAGCTAGCTCAGATACGGGGGCCTCTGGCAGTGGCGCTGATGGAGACAATGCTATAGAGTCCACTCTGCCAAGGAAGAAGACAAAGAGGGCCTCTCGAGCCTGAGATAGGCGTATGATCCTCTATGTTTTGACTTAGTTTCTTTTTTTTAGTAGTGTTGGCACTTTGTACAGTTTAGACTAGTTTTATTTCTTTAAAAACTTATACTCTTTTGTAAAAAGTGACCATGATCAGAATGAAAGCAGCTTTTGATGAAAAAGTGTTATATTTTGCATTCTGAGCTTCGCATAACATCACATAGCATAAAAACGAGATTGATCTTGATTGAAAACTGCAAATTCCATTGGCATTATCTTAACCAGGTAATGAACTGACTAACAACTGAAATAACAAATAGAGTAAAACAACTCGATAAACAACACAACAACTCGACAAGCTAATCAATGCAAATACAACTTGATAAGCAAAACAAGGACTTGATAAACAACATAAATACAACTCAATAAGCAAGACCAAACGAATACAACTTAAATAAACATGCTCAAGCCTAAAGGGACTAAAAACAAGACCTCAAAAGACACGAATAACAGAATACAACTGCGATACAATCAATCTTCACAAAGGAGGATAATGGGCATAAGAGGGGGGGCTACTGGTCATCTATTTCCTCTGCCGGCCACTAATGATCCCCTGCCGGCCATCAATGAGCCTCTGCCGGCCATCAATGTGTAGAACCTCCAAAATGTTGACACATGGCCTCCACTCACTACCTTATCTTCTACAAAAGCTCTAGCTTCATGATTTCTTCATTTCAACTCTAATTTTGTCACAAATGGAGCCATTTTTTGCCCAAAAACTCTCAATTTGGATTGCAGCTTTAGATGACTCAAAAAAGTTGAATTTCTGGGGTTTGGCATAAATGCACTATTCCTGCTAAGCCGTACCCCACTGTGTTTTCCATTTCTCCATGCTGCGGCTAGATGCTGGAATCCGGTCACGCATGCATTTAGCTTCGGGGGACAAGAGATGTATCCGACAATTGAAGAATTCCAAGTTTGATGAAATCCCAGCATGACGAGGAAATCTTGCCTCAGTCCCGCTTTAGCTACATCCAAGCTTTAGGAAGAATGTGTAGGCTCACTTCTCATGAGGCTCGATCCTTGGTTCACAATGGAGAGTTGGATATTCCTAGCCTTGTTCATCAATTTTCTGATGCCGGCGACCACAGCGATCTTCTTTGGCAAAGCTTTCGGCAGCATGCCCTTTGTTTGTGTATATTGGCTCATTTTCTACTTGCCCCCAGTTTCGAAGGGTCTAGCATTCGCTTGATCAAAGTAGCCCAAAGCTTGAAAAAGGGCAAGAGTTGCATTGGCTTAGCACTGGCCGAGACTTTGATAGGCTTAGACGCTTTCCATAGACGGGAGATGACCAAACTCATGGGAAGTCCACTGCTTCTGCAGGTTATATTTCCCATCCCATCACACAAGTGTTTCTCATATCACTCATCACTCAGGCTTTGTTTTTCTCTTAAAACCCTTTCTCACTTTTCTTTCCACATACACCTCTCTATTCTTTAATCTCTCTTATTTTTCATCCCTCCCCAAGTTTGCCTCATGGACTGGGTTGAAGGTAGTGGACTCTTGTCTTGCATATTCGATGAGGCTATTTTTTTCGCTAACGGCTAGTTGATTTCGAGCGAGGGTGGTGGTGCCACCGATGTGCAACATGTCTGCCTTTGACATTGCTTGGCATTGCCCTAGGTTTAATTTGCCCGAGATAAGCTACAGCATGGCCCAGTAACCCGACATTCGGTTAATTGGCTTGACACACTGTGTTTTCTACTTTCCATTCCGATTCTGGCGTCAGTTCGAACACGCCCAAATTTGCCCAGGAGAAGGAGTAGAATACCCAGCTTCATTTCTAATCTGAGGTTCACAATTAGTTTGATATCCCACTGCATAGAGGACAAGAGAACTTCTGGCTCCTGCTCCCAATTTCAATTACACCTTATTTGGCGAATGCATAGCTAGGCTTGAAGATGAGGCACAAACTAGGCCTACCTTAGCATCTGAAGCTTCCATAAGCTCAGGAAGAGGGCGCAGGAACACTTGACTCATCAATGCCCCAAGTTTATTGCTTTGATCTGTACTTTCGAGTTTCCCTTTTGAATGTAATAAAAGTAACTTTGATCTGTATTGAGAGTTAGAGAACTTTGTATTGAAATCAATGAAATTGAAGTTGTGGGCACTGAAAGTTTCCTCTTGGTCCAAAAATGGTCTAAGTTGTAAAAAGATTAATTTGAACAAAATCAACTTTTATGAAAATTTTTCAAAACAATTTTCGATAAGGATCATAACTGGACACACATGGAATCTATCCTTGAGATGTATAACCCTGAATCCAACAACTCAAAAATTGCCCTTATGCGAATTGCATTGCTCAAAGATCAGCATCAGAACCAGCTCTCTCGATTGGCGACCACAACCGAACTCTTGGATGCAGAGAAGATGACAAAGAATGACCGTAATAATCTCATGGACATAGTTGATTTGGAGGTGTTTATGGTCGAGTTCAAAATGAAGTTGCTGCAGATCTCAAGATGGGAATCAAGCCTTACGTAGTTCGGTTCGGGTTCACTCGGGTATTAACACTCTCCTTTTGCGCTTTAACTTTTGCCAAGGCTGCCCTTTCTGGGTTTTCAACCTTGCGAGCTCAGTTTTTCTTATTTCCAATTTTTTTATGCTCTAACATTTGCCTAGGATACCCTTCCGGCTTTTCGGCATAGCCAGCCTCTCAGGGATAGTATTTCTTCAACTTGTCCATGTTAATTGATTGGGAAAATTCTAGGCCATCCAGGTACATAAGAATAACAGCTCCACCTGACCAGATTGATTTGATGATGTAAGGGCCAGTCCAATTGGGTTTGAACTTGCCCCTAGGGTCATGGATGGGAGCTCGGTTGTCTTTGAGGACCAAATCCCCTTCCTTAAGATTCCGAGACCTAACTTTCTTGTTAAAAGCCCTCGCAATCCTACGTTGATAACCTTAAACATGGTACAGTGCTTTTAGTTTCCTCTCATCAAACAGCATTAATTCCTCTAACCTGTTCTGCTACCAATCCGCTTCTGCTATCCGACACACAACCATAACCCGCAGCGACGGAACCTCTACTTTAATCGACAGAATAGCTTCCATCCCATAAACTAAAGAATACGGAGTTGCCCCAATAGATGTCCGAATTGACGTTCTATAGCCCCAGAGAGCAAATGGTAGTTTGTCTGGCCAGTCCCTGTAGGTCTCAACCATTTTCTGCAAAATGTGCTTGATGTTCTTATTGGTAGCCTCAACAGCTCCATTGGTTTGCGGCCGATATGTGGATGACTTATGAAAAGCCACGTTGTATTTTTCCAACAAGTCAATCACTTCCTTCTTGAAATGGGAGCCATTGTCTGAAATGATCTCGTTGACCCGTCATCGACAAATGATGTTATTCCTAATGAACTTGGCTATATGCGACGCTTTCAGCACTGCATAGGATTTGGGCTTCCACCCACTTTGTAAAGTAGTCTATCGCCCCCAGGATATACTCATGCCCATTCAAGCCTTTTGGCGTAACTATCCCAATAACATCAATTCCCCAGACTGAAAAAGGCCATGGTGAAGTCATGTTGTACAGCATTGACAGTGGGATGTTGATGCGATTGGCCTGAATTTGACATTTGTGGCATCGCCGAACAAAACCGATACAATCCTCATCCATGGTTGACCAGTAGTAACCCTGCCTGAGAATCTTCCGGACTAGCATTACTTTGCTCATGTGTGCTTCACACTCTTCTCCATATATGGCTTTCATTAGGTGCTTCGACTCTTCTGCATCAACACATAGCTTGCGCATTCCCAGATGGCCTCGCTTGTACAACTTACCCCCGCAGATAATAATCTGAGCAGCCATTCACCGTATTGCCCTCTTATCTTTGGCATTTGCCCCTAGTGGATAAGCTTCCTTTTCCAAGAAGTTCCAAACATCATAATACCAGGGGTTCAGATCTTGTACTTCATCAATTCGGATTTATCAACTCATAGACCAAGCACATACCTCGTTTCAATAATGATCGGACGCATCCGGACTCCAAAAGGGATGTCTATCATAAAAGATAGAGTTGATAAGGCGTCAGCAAACCTATTGTTCTCTCTTAACAAATGCGTGAAGGTTAACTTCTCAAACCTAGGAATCAGAACGTCTAGGGTTTGGTGATAAATTTTTATTCTTTCTTCTTTGACCTTCCAGTCTCCTTTTGCTTGAGATATAACCAGGTTCGAGTCCCCAATGACGTCTAACCTTTTTGCCCCTAGTTCCAAGGCAGCTTCTAAGCCAACGATACACACTTTGTATTCTGCTTTGTTGTTCGATACCTTGAACTGGAGTTTGAAGGCTAAAGGTATATGGGAATTGTCGGGTGCTACAGCAACACCCCTATCCCATAACCGTACTGGTTAGACGCTCCATCAAAGTACATCGTCCAAGTTTCTTCCTCAACTTGCAGAATGGCCTCATTTGGAAATAAGTACTCTACTGCTTCATCCCCTTTCACTGGGTGATCTGCCAGGAACTCTGCTACCACTCTCTCCTTGTTAGACTTGCGAGTCACATATTTCAAATCAAATTCGGAGAGAAGAAGCAACCAATAGGCTAGCTGTAGACACGTCCATAGGGGACCTCGGCTACAGTTCGGACTCCCTTTGCGTCGCGGTTCTAAATCTGAACCAAAGAGTCCAAATCCGGCAAATCGCTTGAGAAAAGATTTTTTGAAAAGTAGTGCCAAACATGGATCTGCTTTTCTGACATGAGTCGCCACCTAAATATTTAAAATGGGAAATTTAGGAAACCTCGACTCGGTCGTCAAGGCCACATGTCCATCATCACCAAAGTGGTCTTGGCTCGAGCTTGGGTACGACGGGAAGGTCATTATGAGCACTTTCGCTTTCGGGTCCAAGACCGCCTCTACTAACCGTGATATCCGTTTTGAAAACATTATGCGTTCTTATTCGGTTATTAACCTAGAATTACTATGTGATGCACAACACAAAAGTATAGACTAGATCGCTTAATTTGGAAACAAAACATTGCATATCCGCTTTTGTCTCGAAAAACGTGTTGTTTTTTTGCTACTGCAAGTAGGCTAAAATACGGATTTCAATGAGTTGTTCCAACTCAGGCAATCCAACCTCCACCCACGTGCATTCAAGCGCTTTATAACACATAAGCATTTAGCCGCATGGTAAGCCTTGTTATGTCAACATTCACACGCATGTATATGCTAAAGCATAAAAACTTACATCGCATTACGTACAAAAACAATAACCGGTTAGCAAACATGCATGACCTAGTTCATGTTAAGTGGCTAATGCAACACAGGCATAGATGCAATCTAGAGTAGGCTCGACTATCCTAAGCTTGGCATGTGAAATGCGACAAATAGCATGTATTCAATTTGGAACTGGAAGTACAATGCAGTTTGTATGATGTACCGAGCCCGGTGCATGTAAACAAATGCATGAATGCACGCATGCATTGCATAAGGTATGCTAAGATAGAAATGCCCTAATCTACCAACATAAGCAGGTAAATAAAAGGGATAGAAAGAAATGGGGATTGGAAGACATACACCCACTCACACACCCTTATTACAAATTTGCCCTCGCTCGGAGGGACCGAAAGAATATACAAAACCAAATAACTAATTAACTACGCAAGCTAATTAATTATTACAAATCAACTAAATTAATTAAATAAAATAATTAGTCTAATTAAACAGTAAATCACCTCGGGATGAGGGCCCAGCAGCAGCGCCAGATCGCTCGAATCGCATCATGCATGATTTGCCTCTGTTTCCCCTGCTCTCCTCCTCAGAAAATTACCAAAGTCTTAGGAGTGCTTCTCAGGGCACTGGGGAGTACCACCGGCTGGGGTAGAGCACCACCGGCTGAAGAAGGAGGCCACCGGCACTAGATGAAGTTATCTACCGGTAATAATTGATCGCCAAGACTAAATAGTGCCGGACACCTCTTAACACTGCAGAACCTTGAAGCTTTTCTTCACAAATGTTGAAGTTGTTGGTTCCTTGAGCTCCAAACCAGTCAAGAACACTAAGAACAAGCCCTTAGCACCTCAGTTCCAAGAGGAAGGTGAAACACTAGGTGTTGATGTGCAATAGTAAGGCACAAAACACCTAGACTAACAAGAGAGGGATAGAGATAGAATAGATATAGGATTTCTAACCTAAACCAGAGCTTCTCTCCTGTCTAAAAATGGCTAAGTCTCTCCAAATCTTCTAACCCTTGAGCCAAGAGAAGAGCCTTTTTTTGTATAGGCACAAAACTTACAAGTTAAGGCAAAACAAAGGCTCATCCCTCCATACACGTGTATGGAGGGGAAACAAGCTCCAGAAAGCTGTCTGAAAATATCTCCAAAAAATTTATAAAGTGTCGGCAGTGGCAAAATGGTAATTTGCCAAAGAGTGCCGACCGGCACAAAATAGTGCCGGTGGCAACACTAACCAGCCGGTGGCCTCTAGCCACAGCCGGTGGTATGTGGGGATGCCTCAGAAGGCATTCCCCGCCTCAAAGGCAAAGCACAAGTGTTTGGTGCAAAACCGGACACAAAAATGATCAAGTTCGGAGGTCCTGAGGCAAGGCGCGTAGCCGAGAACTCCGGGAACTCCAAACAAACACAAACATGGATGATCACCGAGTGTTCAAGCGGTGACGTCCAAGTCTTGAGGACGGTAAAAAATGGGGTGTCTACACTAGCCTACCCGTAAGTGCTGGTTGGTTTCTCGAAGAGACATTTGATGGGATCTAATCTCAAAACCAGAATTACAGAATGAGCTAACAGGTAGTGCCTCAACTTCCTGGTGGTCCATACCAAAGCTAAGCAAGCCTTTTCCAGTGGGGTGTAACAGGTCTCATATCCCAGCATCTTCTTGCTCAGGTAATAAATGGCTTTCTCCACTTTATCTTCAGATTCATGCACAAGCATGCAACCCATTGAAGTGTTGGTTACTGATAGGTACAAAATCAACGGCTTCCCTGGCTCTGGCGGTGACAACACAGGCGGGTTCTGAAGGTACTGCTTGATCTGCTCAAAAGTAGCCTGGCATCGGTCATCCCATTGAAATTTCTTTCCCTTCTTCAGGAGACCAAATAGTGGTTCACAAGTCAAGGTCAATTTTGCAATAAACCGTCTTATGAATTGCACTTTACCCAGAAAGCCTCACACCCCCTTTTCAGTCCTTGGTGGTGGCATTTCTAGGATGACCTTGATTTTGGAAGGATCAACCTCGATGGCCCTTTGAGTAATCAAGAACCCTAGCATTTTCCTTGCTGTGACACCAAAAGTGCATTTCTGTGGATTCAGCCTCAACTGATATTCTCTAATTCATTGGAAGAATTTTTTTCAAGACGGTGTAGTGGCCCTCTCTTTCTTTGGACTTGACAATCATGTCATCCACATATACCTCGACCTCTTTGTGGATCATATCATGTGACATAGTGGTTGTAGCCCGTTGATAAGTAGCCCCAAAGATTCTTGAGACCAAAGATCACCCTATAGCGAGAGATTCCTCACGGCGTAGTGAAGGTAGTCTTCTCTCTGTCCTCGGGGGCTATCAAGATCTAGTTATTCCTGGAAAATCCATCCATAAAGGAAAGCAACGCATGGCCTACGGTAAAGTCCACCAATTCGTCGATGTGCGGTAGAGGAAAGTCATCCTTCGGACTAGCTTTGTTCAAATCTCTGAAACCCACACATACCCGAATCCTGCCATCTTTCTTCGATACCGGAACAATGTTGGCCAACCAAGTGGGATGCTCAGATACTAGCAAAAACCCTACGTCTATTTGCTTGGTGACCTCTTCCTTGATTTTCAAAGCCTAATCCGGGTGTATTCTCCAAAGCTTTTGCTTGATGGGTCGGGCCTCAAGGTCAAAAGGGATCCGATGCTGTACAATCTCAGGATCGATTCTAGGCATGTCTTTGTAGGACCATGCGAAATCATCTTTGAAATCTTTTAATAAAGCGACTAAGCACTTGCATTCCTCCGAAGACAACATGGACCCGATCTAGACCAGACGCGGATCCTTCTCAGTACCCACATTAATTGAAATGATTTCATCCACAAGGGGTTTTACAAACCTCTCCTCCTCTCGATTAATCAAATGTTTTAAAACCAGAGGAATTCCTTCCTCGTCGTTTTTATCAAAATTTTGAAAGTCATGATCAATGCAATATACAAGTGGCACAGAAAAGTACTCATAAACAGCAGTGGTACCATTCCCATTCAAAGCCTCCAGCTCGTCCAATTCCTCAGTTGCAACCAACTCAAAAGAAAAGAAAAAAGACGACCTAGACAAAACAACGGCATCCGGGTTACCAACCCCACGAATATCAAACTTCGACTCAAAAGAACTGGAATCTGATTCCAACTCCACAGACTCTGTGGAATCAGATTCCGACTCACTACCTGATTCAGAATTCTCGGACAAAAAGTCCTCCTCTAGCTGCCAAGTGAGGGAGGGTATGATAGATGCATCCAAAATACCGGTAGAAGGGTCCACACCTGGGTCCACCCCAATCATGGAAACGGTGAAGTCATCTCCTAAGCTCTCTAGTTTGATCTAAGGATCCGAAATGAGACAAGCCAGCGCCGCTCCTATCTCAAGTTCATTGCCGTTGGACTGATCCTCTGTACTCTGTTCGGCCTCAGGAGTTAAGGTAGTTTGTTCTTTTGTTGCTTCATCCTCTTGCAGTTGTAGGTCAAAGAAAATCTCAAAGCCGGGTTGATGCCGCTTCTCACAGTTTAACCATGGCTCAGGAAAGCCGCAAAATGGGAAGTCTTCCCCCTTCCGGACAAAATGGCCGTTCAGGGTTCCTTGAATTGGTCTGTGCACTAGCTCATAGTGCTTCCCACTTTGCCTTGCCTTGGCTCTTCCTGCCATTTCCTTTCCTTTTTTTTACCCAATCCTCTTTGGTAGGCGTGTAACCTAGACCAAAGGTCTGAGGGTTATGTGGCACTTCTTCCAGCGCAGAAATGCCTTTCCGGCCACACTTTCCCAATCCCATCCCGGGCATATGCTGTAGCTTATTCATGAGGTAAACGGATTGAGCACTGACGTACAACCCCGCATCAACAGCCAAGATATCTTGCACCACCCAGGCCTCAGCCAAGGTAAATCCAGATAGGGAAACATCCTCATCGCCATGCATAATTTCCAGTACTGGTGTGGTGACCTTAGGCGGAGGATGGATTGATGAGTTTTCAAACACAATGGCTACCCATTTTCCAAGGGGGTACTTCGGCATCTGATGAAGAGTGGAAGAGACAACTTTTACTTAGTGCAGCCATGACCGTCTAAGGAGTAAGTTAAAAGTGGCCGGAATATCTAGGACGTGAAACTCAATATCATGTTGCGCCGGGCCAACTTGTGTTCTGATTTGAACTGTCCCCATCACCTCTCAACTTATGTTGTCAAAGGCCTGGATCACCTGGGCCGTCAGTACAAAGTCTGCTGGCTTCAAGCCAATAGCATAGGTTGTGCGAGATGGACGCACATTGATTATAGACCTAGTGCCTACTAACACTACCAGTACCCACTTCTCTCTACACTCAACCGAGATGTATAGTGGTTTGTTATGTGTCGAGCCCTCAGGTGGCAATTCTTTATCTAAGAAGGTCAAAGTTGGCAAGGCCCCTCCCGGGAAGACAAGTCCCACTAGTTGCTCAGGAGTTGTGTCGATGGATAGCTTGGCCTTATCAATTATTGATAGGACAGCTTGCCTGTGTACCCATGAAGCCATGAGCAAACCCCAGATGGATATATCCGCTTGGATCTTCTTTAGCTACTTCAGTACAGCTTCTTCCTCCAACTGTTTGTCCTTCTGTTTTTCTACCTCTCTATCCTTTCAGGATGCCTCTGGTTGGTCTAAGTGCGAGGGCTTGAAGTACCGCCCGCTTCTAGTCATGTGATCCACTTCCACAGAATACCAGGTGTCATATGGCAGGTTTTGGCCCCAATCATCATTTGTGTGGGCAAGATGCAGATCATCATCTTTCCACCAGACTCCTTTGGCAACTAACAGACAATTGTCTGGTTCCATTGTAATTACTCTGACATCACAGTCATCCCTCATGGGGTCCTTGGTTTTTCCAGCTTCTTGACTACTCTTGTTCCATTCCTGTTCAAACCGCCTCAGTGTGGCTTCTTGTTCAGTGCCCACAGTGCTAAAGATGCCCATTTCCTAAGTCGAATTCTTATCGGGCGCCTCCTAACTTCCCTTGTCTTGGCCGTTCGGCCCTTGCAACCTCGATTCTGTTCTAGTTCGATTTTGATTGAAATCCCTCCTCCATATCCGATTCATTATTGAGCCACCGCGAATTATCCACGATATTCAGATCGAACGATTAATTGCACATCCCCTGAATCTTGCTTATCGAAGAATTACAGATTATTGATGTCTTTCTCGAGGTCAGCTAAGTCATCCAATCCTTGGCTCGGTCCATCCTCCCGGACCACATTCACCTCAATTCCTGTAGGTAACTCCAGCTCTGGCTTGGCCTGAGTGGCTAGCACAATATAGCGGCATGGGTTGTATTCTTCCTCAAATAAGTCCACAAAGCTCTCAGGCACTGAACTAACATTCCCATCCTCCAACAAGGCCACCCTGCCTTCATCTACCACAATCACCACCATAGGTTTGGGTTAGGATATGGACGTATTAAACATGCACAAGTCCGTGCTTTCCGGGATGAACAACGCCGGCTTAGGTATATGGGATGGAGTGATGTATATGCTGGGGTCGTAAGGGACGGTTAGTGTTTGGATAAGGTTTACTTGCCCGAGGTGGAGGGGTTTGGTTATGTGGTGGAAGGGGATTTGTAGTGACGTTTGGCTTTTCAGGAGGCGCTATCACTTTGTTGTCTATGAGATCCTAAATCTCATGACGAAGTCTAAAACACTGGTTGGTATCAAGACCATACTATTGGAGGAAGGCGCAATACTTGGCCGAATTGTGTTTAAGAGGGAGTGGATTGGGCAAGGGGCGTTGTTCTAATGGTTTCAAATGACCTTTTCTGAGCAGGACCCTCAAGGCCGCAAATAGAGACATGTAAAGTGGAGTGAAAACTCTCTGGCCTCGGGCCTGATGGCTGGAAGTTTGGGGGGTTTATTGGCCGTATCGGCAAAGGGGTTAGTGATTTTAGGTGTGGTGGTGACCATACCCACATCTGAAGGCCTTCCAGCTGCACTACTGCCAGTAGTCGTATTAGAACTGCATGTGAAAGCCCTCTTAGGCTGCTCTTTCTCGTGGTCAATCAAACCCTGCTTCATTGCATCCTCTATTTGCACCCCTATTTCATGGAGGTTGGCAAATGTTGACAGAGGTAAGACTATCATTTTCTGTAACAGCCTCGGTTGCAAGTTACGAACCACTATTCGGATCTGGTCATTTTTAGCCGGCCAGGTTGTCATCATGGAAGCCTTGGCCCTCCACCGGGTTACAAAATCGAAGAATCCCTCCTTCTGCTCTTGGTGGGTTGCTTCGAGATCACGAGTTGTGACCTCGATCTGTATGTTATAGGAGTACTGCAGTATGAAGGCCTCAGCTATTTCCTCCCAATTCCTCTTTACAGAATCCTCAAGTTTAGTGTACTAGATGGCCACGATACTTGATAGGGTATGGCCGAAGAGGGATAACTTCCGCAGCCTAGATAGGTCCATAGGCCGCAGAATGTCTGAAAATAGCCGCAAGTGGACCATAGGATCACCCGAGCCATCGAAGCGGTCTATATGTGGTATTTTAAACCTATCCGGCAATGTCGCCGCCGAATTTGCATAGCCATCCTCCATATCCGGAATTGAATTCACACCTTGACCTCGTTTAAAATGCTTCTCAAGCTTGCTCACTTTTAGAGCAGTAAGGTCAACCTCAAACTCAAAGGGTGCCTCTGTTGGGTAGACTGGTGCTTTGGAAGTCTGGAGTGGAACTGGCTCTACGAAATGTTCGCATTCTCCTGGACATCAGTTGTAACCCCGGGTAATGGAACCCTGGCTGGGGGTGGATCAGAAGTAGAGGCTGCTGCTTGTTGTGGTTGTTATTCATATGACCCTAACGATCAACTCGACTCTTTGGTCAGTAATTTTCGTTGTGACATTGACCTCCACTTGGCGAGTAGCGTCTAGCTGCATTGCCTCGATGGTCTGTTGGAGTTGGCGGAGCATGTCCTCCATGTTGACTATAGGATGTTGTTCTATCTAAACTAGTATGTACTCCCTTTCTGAAGTTGAAGCAGATAACTGGGCCTGACTGGGCACAAGCAAAGTAGATAGCGACCGCTGAATTGTTGACTGTTGAATCGGTGAGCTATGCCTAACTCTCCTCCATCTTGTAACTAGGGGTAGCGAAGTAAACACTGGTTGTCCTCCAATAAGATCCTCAGATTGGTAAATCCACCTTACTTTGGTCTAGAGTGCTCTGGGGGTAACAGCCTCATCTGAAGCAATTGTGAAACACTACCTTGCAAAAAGAAAAATAAAGAAAAGAAACAAAAATCAGAAACCGCACAGCACCTCGGCTCAGATAGAAACAACTCGCAGTTGCAATCATAAGCTGGACAATTTGTACTCAAACACTGATTTATGCCTCAAACTGATACCCTCAAACTGATACCCAGACTTGCAACTGATACATACATTCCTGTAGAGTTTCACTCTAAAAGCACATATCAAGCAAGTGAGAGCCAAAAACACCCCTATGATAGGGTAGGGTTACCCTGTCCTAATTTCGTCAGGAACTAGGGGCTCACTACACAAACAAGTGGTTTCAAATAATTCCTACATTCGGGTGAACAACATGTCCTAGTTTTGAACAGTCTCTATGGCTTCTGATATGCAACTAGGTCGATTGGTCAAAAAGGGTGCCCCAGTAAGACCACCTAATATACTTCTCGCTCCTAACACCGAGAAGTGAAAGGAGGAGCAAACGGACCAGCGGTACTCTAGATCCAAGGTTTGTGTTCCCATCGTAGCAGAGCCCACAACCGATCAGCCTTATGGCAAGCTTTTCCAAGCAAGCCTCTGGCAAATCGCTCAGGAATAGCAGATGGCAAACATTATGACTTAGGCGCACCGATACAAATGCAAATGCAAAGAAACACACAAGTGTAAATAAAACAACATATCATGAGTTCGAGTCAAGTTCTCTAAGTTCCCTAGCAGAGTTGCCAAAAACTGTGGGCTCGCCTTTTTTCTCGCGCCCTCCACCTTTCGAAAAAGAGGTTTGGAAAGAAAGGCCTCATAGGTGGAACCCATGACTCAATCTAGTCTCACAAGTGCAATGTGAAACTGATAAACACCAAAGAGTCCAATCCGACAAATCTTTTTTGGAAAATCGATTTTAAATCAAATATTGCCAAAATTGGATTGCTTTGCCAGATTACAGAGTCGCCACCTAAATATTTTGTTTTTAGGAAAATTTTGGAAACCCTGACTCGTGCCAAACGCCATGTGTTTGTCATCACCAAAGTTGCCTCGGCTCGGGAACTGGGGTACGAGGAGGGAAGGTCATGAAATGAGCACCCTCGCTCGCCCGATCAAAGGATCGGCCTCTACTAATCATGATATGTTCTTTTATAAACCTTATGTGTTCTTATTCTGATTATTAGCTAACATTACTATGTGACGCGCATAAACAAGTAAAGATTAGTTGCAAGACTTGGAACAATTCAACTCATGTTTGTTTTTCGAAAATGGTTTGAATTTACCACCCTCAAGTGGGCTTAAAATATGCGAATTTGCCACCAAACACAGTGGGCTTAAAACAGGATTTGCCACAACAAAGTGGGCTTAAAACTCACATTTATTGAATTGTTCCAATTCAAACAACAAGCCTTCATCCACAGGCATTCATGCAGTTTATCATTCAAGCACATAGCCTTCTGGAAAGCATGTGAAACATGGCAATATGGAAATCACTCATGCAAGTATGCTAAAGTGAAAAGGCTTACCTAGTACTCCAAGCTAAGAAAGAAAACAAAGTAAGAAAAAATGCATGATTCCTAACTATGTTAAATGACTAATGCAACACATGCAATGATACAATTAATAGGCTTGACTACTAATATGGCATTTGATTCAAAAGAAACTGACTACTACACATGCAATGCTTTTAAACATGTATTGAAAGAAAATATTGAAATTGCAATGCAGTTTCAATGATGCGCCAAGCCTCGGTGCATGCAAAACAAATGAATAGATGCAAACATGCGGGCATAAGGTATGCTAATTGAAAATGTTCCTAACTAACCATTGAAAGCGGTTAAGTAAAAGGGAGAAAGATGTAGGGTTGGAAGACATGAACACACGCACGCACACTTATTACAACATTATGCCCTCACGAAGGAGGGTCCAAATGAATAATAGCTAAGCTAATCTAAGTTAAGCTAACTAATCTAATTAAGCTAATTAGACTAATTATTACAAATCAAACGAATAGTTAGTAAACTAATTACTAATTATTACAACACTTTAACTAATTAGCAAACTAGTTAATATAAAAGCGAATGTACACTAACTAAACATGCAAAGGATTAAACTACTGCCATAACTACGCTTGAAGTGGAGGATGCATGCACTCGATTTTTGTCTAGAAAAGCCTTAGTTTTGCTCGAGAGACTCTATTTGCGGGGTTGAACATACTCCAAAACTTTTTGCTCCACCTTACCAAATCAACGCTAAGGATTACACGAAGGCTTGGCCGGGCGATGAGTGGTTGCCGTCGCCCCTGTCACCAAGAATGAGGCCTTCGCCGCCATCGTGAGCCTTTGGCCCTTTGGTACTCTAGATCACCATCTGCAACAGAGCACAAGCAGAGGAAAATGAAGGGTTTTCGAGCGTTTATTTGTCTTGTGCCCTCCTTATCATCTCAAAAGCTCAAAGGAGTGGATCACTTGGATCCAAAACCACCAATCACGGAGTACAATTTCATTGTATGCAAAAACAAGACTCAAGACCATCACCTTATCATGTGTGATCAAAGGCAATGGAGACAAAGGAGATTGGCTCATTTCATCACTTTGAGTATGAAATGCTCTAATCTTCCTTGTGTTCAATATAACGTTCGATTGAACACATGGAATGCAACATAATATGCTTAACTTGCTTAAGTTTTACTCATCACTTTTGTTTACTCATTTTAAGTTACAAACCCACTCTTTAATTGATTAAGTCCAAGGTGAGTGTCCTCTAATGGAAGAGGTGTCAACTAAAGGAGGATTTAAGGCAAGAGAGAGATCATACCTTTGGTTAGTAGAAACCCTCAAAAGAGGATTAAAACCATTAAGTACAAATCTCAATCTCAAGCTTAAACATAACCCGAAGGTTAACCAACCCTCAAAGCAAATGAAAAAGTGATGAAATAAGGGAGGTTGTAGATATTATATGTGCTGAAATTACATGCAAAATGACACTACAACATGCTTTCAACTCCAAATAATGATGCTCAAAGCTTTAAAACACCAAGCTAGTGAAGGAATTAACCCTACAACTATGCAATACAAGCCTCAAATGAATCAACCAGCCCAAAATAGAGCCAAAATAGGTCAAAACAGTGGCAAAAACATGCTGGACAAAAGCTAAGTTAAGCTAGAAAAACATGCTAACACACAAAGCTATCTAGGCATGCAAACAAGACACAAAGAGGGGAGGCTAACCCCTTCTATTTTGGACTTCAAAACATGATTTTTACCATTGAAAATCCTCTTAAATTCAGTGGTTAAAAGGGCCAAAAAAGTTGATTTAAAATCTTTGAAAAATGGCACAACAACTTGATAATCAAGCAACAAGAAGGGTGGACTACCCCTAACTCTAAACAAACCTCAAACCACCATTTTTAGACCATGAAAATAGAGATTTTCAAAGGTCAAAACCAGCCTTAAAACTATATGTAAAGATGGCAAAACAAGTATTTAAAATAAGCTTAAAACACAAGTGTTCTGCCTCTTGAAGACAAGATGCAATTTAGGCACCAAAATCAAGCGAAACCAAGCCAAAATCCTCTTCTAAAGCTCAAAGAGGGCCTTAAGTAACCTCAACTCAATTGTGATCAAGTTTGATCAAGGGTTTATATGCAAGAGTGTAGAGAATTTAGGTTATCAGGCACAAAATATCTAGAGAGAGAGAATTATAGAGAGCGAGAGAATTTTTTTGTCTTCAAAATTTTCTAACACTTGCACATGCAAGAGACGACTTCTATTTATAGAAGATGCAAAATCCCCTCATAAAGATCTAGCTATACACGTGCTGGAAGATGCTTCAATCTGTGCAAGCAGCTGGCACAAAATATCACAAAATATCTACTGATGCACCGGTGGCCGGCCGGCCATCAATGATGGCCGGCGGGGCATATCAATGGCCGACAGGCCAAGAGCCATGGCCGGCAGCCCTTAAAGATGGCCGACAGGCTATCAAAGACATCATACTGCAAAGACCTAGACATGGTCCAAAGATGAGACAGAAATGGGGTGTAGGGTTTGAAAAACTCAAATCTGTGGCATTTTGCCGCGGACTTTGAGCGTTCGGTAAGCAATCAAACTTGCCATCGGATATACTTGCAAGAACATCCAAGTCTTGAAAACGGTCAAAAATGGGGTGTCTACACCCTCCTTCCAAACCAAACGTAACTACCAACCCACTTTCTACACATAATCGAGTTCCTCCACCCCAAAACATCAACCAAATCCATACTTGCCACCCACCTACAATCCCAGCATATATTACTCCATCCCACTTACCCAAGCTAGAGGAGATCATTCCGAAGGCACAAATATGCATGATGGATTTGATACTACAAATCCAACCCGAACTTGTGGCAACAGAGGAAAGAAAGAGAGTGCACTTGGAAAAGGGTTTCCTAATGCGTAAGTCATAGAGAAAGGGGCCTCATTTGCAGAAAAGTACGACCCCAGCTTATACATCGTGGTACATTGATCGATAAAGCCAAGAATCATCTTCTTGGGACTTTCTCGACATTAATGCTATCGGGAAGACCAAATAGCTTGAGAATCGAGCAGTGGCTGAGCAAGGTCTGAATGACTTAGCGAACCTAGAGGAGGATCTGGTAAAATTGAGGGAGGATTTGGAGGATCTTTACTTCTTCGAGAAATAAGATACAAACTGTGTGCAGATGGGATGGTGGGACCCGAGCCAACCAGAAATAAGCAATAGATGGTTGAATGAAGAGGGTCAAGCGTACAAGAACATATAGAGACGGACTAGGAATGAAGAAGAAAGTGGTGCTAGTGGCAAGTGAGATTGCACCTCTAATTGAGAAAGAGCGCATCGGAACAATTTCAAAAGCAAAAGATAAAAGAGATCCAAGAAAATAGCTCTCGAATGGGAAAAGGAAAAAAGAAAGAAGAGGTGACTCCTACCGATAGTGTTCAAAACACTAAGAAACGAGTAGGAACCCAGTGTGAAGAGAATGCTAAGAAAACTCGAGAATGCCGGATCTGAGCAAACCCGTAGTGGAGGAATAATGGTTTGACGATGGGGCGCGTGATGTTAACATGCTTAGAATAGAACCCGATAGTAGCCCAACCATGACCGCGAGGGAGTGATGGGAAGATAGCGATCTAAGCTATGCATATACAAATGAAGGGTGGAAAGATGATACACCTAATGATACATGGTATACTGATGAGATTGATTATCTAACCAGTAGTGGTCGGTACTTTAAACTGTTGACTTTAGATCAGCCATAATCTTTCAACAGAGAGGCTGAGAAAGCAAAGGAGAAGGATGTTGAAGAAAACCTGGTCTTAAAGTAGCTGACGAAGATCCAGGCTGATATATCTATTTGGGGGCTAATAATGGCATCTCGGGAGTATAGACAAGCCCTGTTCGAAGCAATGAACCAGACCAAATGGCCCATTGACACCACCGCTAACCAATTGGTGTCATTGGTCACCTCTGGGGACGTTATGCCAGTAATATCCTTTACAGATAAAGAATTGCCTCCCGAGGGCACCAACCACAACAGGCCTTTGTACGTGACTCTAGAAAGTTAGAAAAAGTGGATTCCAGTAGTCTTGGTAGACACTGGTTCAACAATCAATGTATGCCCAGCAAGGACTGCCAATGCTATAGGTTTGAAGCCCATTGATTTTACACCTATAACCCAAGCCGTCCAGGGCTTATGATAATACCAGTTGGGATGTTATGGGGACATTCAAAAGCTAGGTGCTACTGGGCCCATCCGAACATGACGTAGAATTCCATGTCATGGATGTATCGACAAACTTTAACTTGCTACTGGGAAGGCCCTGGCTCCACTAGATGAAAGTTGTGTCGTCAACTGTTCACCAGCTAGTGAAATACCCCTTTCAAGGTGGGATTGCTATTGTGTATGGCAATTTCACAATTCATCCTCCCCAAGGAACTACCACACCAGTGCTGGGAATCATACACAGAGAAGAGGATGTATTCCTCCCTGGGTTCTCTCTGGCAGAAGCTCAGCTGGTCCAAAACATCATGGCAGAAGACGAAGGGAATTATGTGAATGCCCAGTCAAACTACATGATGAACAAACAACGGCATCTTCTGAGATCAGGACTAAGAAGAAGTGACAAGTAGGGAGGTATTGTTGTCAAGGAGATGAGTCATAATCCCCATGCTTTTGGGCTGGGATACAAACCTACCACTGCAGATTGGCAAAGAAATGGGGAAGAGTTTAGATGAAGAATCAAAGCAAAGAGGACTGGGAAGTAATATGAGTTAGTCCACAAATTTATACGGGGAACCCTAAATGAATGCTTTGTCTGCCAAGGGGAATATTTCCCCTTTTGTGGATTCCCAGAGACTTGGCATGACTAGGAGACGAAGACTAGGTATCCTAGGTTTGAAATCTTCTTTGGGCACCAGTTACTAGAAGAGGAGGATGAGCAGGCAGACCTAAGCACCGATATGGATCAAGGAAGGGCTGCGAACCTGGTTATTGAAGAGGAGGAGTTACTGGGAAAGGCACTGGCTGACTTACTAGCAAGTTCTACTACTGGAGCTGAGTCCGCCAACTTGGGGGATAGTTTTACTATCTCAATGATCGGGGATAAACCAGCAGCGGATTTTACTAGTCTTATCGTGGATGCATCTGAGGCTCCGCGCCTAATCTGGAAGTTTGAGAAGGGCACTGTCGGTAGTTCCAAATCGAATAGTGAGTCAGTGTCTGATTCCACTGAGTCTGTGGAGTCAGAATCAGATTCAAGTTCTTCAGAGTCTGACATCTCCGCGTTGGTAACGGGATCTTTGAAGTCTTGTCCCGGTCCTCATTTTCTTTTTCTTTTGAGTCCACTGTAACTGAAGAGCCAGATCTTTTGAATCTGAATGAGGTGGATTTTGCTTATTACTCTGTGCCTTTGGTTTGTTGTATTGATCTTAATTTTCAAAATTTTGACTTAAACGAAGAGGAAGAAATTTCTTGGGCTCTGAAAAACTTGATTGATTTTAAGGAGGAAAGGCGCGTTAAGCCCTGTACAGATGAAATCATTGACATTAATGTGGGTACTGAGAAGGATCCACAGTTGGTCCAAATTGGGTCCACGCTGTCTCCGGAGGAACACAAGCGTTTAATCGCATTATTAAAAGATTTCAAAGATGTTTTCACGTGGTCTTACGAAGACATGCCTGGAATCGATCTTGAGATTGTACAGCACCGGATCCCTCTTGACCCTGACCAGTCAAACAGAAATTGTGTAGAATTCTCTCGGATTGGGCATTGAAAATCAAGGAAAATGTCACCAAGCAGATCGAGGCAGGTTTCTTGTTAGTATCTAAGTACCCAACTTGGTTGGCCAACATCGTCCTAGTGTCGAAGAAGGATGGCAGAATCTGGGTATGTGTAGGCTTTCAGGATTTGAACAGAGCCAGTCTGAAGGACGATTTCCCACTACCACACATAGATAAGCTAGTAGACTTCACTGCAGGCCATGCATTGTTATCCTTTATGGATGGGTTTTTCAGGTACAACAAGATTCTAATGGCACCTGAGGATAGAGAAAAGACCATTTTCACCACTCCGTGGGGTACGTACTGCTACCAGGTTATGCCGTTTCAGTTGAAAAATGTGGGGGCCATCTATCAGAGGGCAGCAACCACCATTCTACATGATATGATCTACAAAGAGGTCGATGTGTACATGGACATGATTGTCGAGTCCAAAGAGCGAGAGGGCCACTACTCTGCCTTGGAAAAATTCTTCCAATGGATTAGAGAATACAGATTGAGGTTGAATTCACAGAAGTGCACCTTCGGTGTAACAACAGGGAAAATGCTTGGATTTCTGATCACACAGAGGGGAATTGAAGTAGATCCTTCTAAAATCAAGGCCATCTTAGAAATGCCACCACCAAGGACTGAAAAGGAGGTGCGTGGCTTTCTGGGTAAAGTGCAATTCATAAGATGATTTATTTCCAAATTAACCTTGACTTGTAAACCACTATTTGGTCTCCTGAAGAAAGGAAAGAAGTTCCAGTGGGACGATCGCTGTTAGTTTGCCTTTGAGCAGGTCAAGCAGTACCTCCAGAATCCGCTTGTGTTGTTGCCACCGGAGCCAGGGAAGCCTTTGATTCTGTATTTGTCAGTAACAGAGATGACTATGGGGTGTCTGTTCATGCAGGAATCTGAAGATAGGGTGGAGAAGGCCATCTATTACTTGAGCAAGAAAATGTTGGAGTATGAGACCCGGTACACTCCGTTGGAGAAAGCTTACTTAGCCTTGGTATAGGCTACCAGGAAGTTGAGGCACTACTTGTTAGCTCACTCTGTAATACTGGTTTCGAGATTAAATCCCATCAAATATCTCTTTGAGAAACTGGCGCTTGTAGGTAGGCTAGCCCGTTGGTTAATCATTATCTCCGAATTCGATCTCAAGTATGTTACACAGCAAGTCAGTTAAAGGAAGGGCTGTAGCGGAATTCCTGGCAGACCACCCGATAGAAGGAGATAAGGCAGTGGAATACTTGTTCCCAGATGAAGACATTCTGCAAATCGAAAAGGAAACATGGACGATGTACTTTGACAGAGTGTCTAATCAATACGGTTATGGGATAGGCGTGTTGCTGATAACACCTGATGATTCCCATATACCCCTAGCCTTCAAACTCCAGTTTAAAAGTGTCCAACAATGAAGCAGAATATGAAGCGTGTATCGCTGGGTTGGAAGTTGCCCTAGAACCAGCGACAATAAGATTGGACGTTATTGGGCATTCAAATTTGGTTGTTTCTCAAGCCAATAGAGATTAGCAAGTCAAAGCAGAGAAAATAAAAGTTTACCACCAGACCTTGGAAATGTTGATTCTCAGGTTTGAAAAGCTAACATTTACACACCTCCTGAGGGAGAACAACCGGTTCGCTGATGCTTTAGCAACTCTATAAAGGGCAGCAGTGTTATCGATGCATACACAAATATAGAAAGTGCAAAGCAGAAAGCACAGTTGTAGACGCGCCCGAACGTCCCGGGAAAATCCTGTTTTGTTCATTGGGCTTACTACAGTTCGGACTCAAATGTCACGGTTCTGAATCTAATCTCGCAAAGTGCAATGCAAGACCGATAGATCACCAAAGAGTCCAAATCCGGCAAATCGTTTTGAAAAACTGATTTTTGTAAAGAAGTGCCAAACATGGACTGCTTTGCCAGATACAGAGTAACCACCTAAATATTTTATTTTGGGAGAATTTAGGAAACCCCGACTCGTGCCTAAGGCCACATGTCCATCATCACCAAAATTGCCTCGGCTCAGGAACTTGGGTACGATTGGGGAAGGTCATGCAATGAGCACCCCCGCTCGCCCGATCAAAGATCAGCCACTACTAAACATGATATCGAGTTTTTGAAAACACATGTGCTCTTATTCCGGTTATTAACCTAGAATTACTATGTGATGCGCACAGCATACAAGTATAGACTGAATTACCTGAGTTGGAACAAAGCATTGCATATTCGTTTTGAAAACGGTTTGCTACTCGCAAGTAGGTTAAAATAATGATTTTGCCACCCTCAAGTGGGCTTAGAAAACATGGTAATTTGCCACTCTCAAGTGGGCTTCAAACTCGCAATCAATGAATTGTCCCAATTCAAGTACCCCAACCTTCACCCACAGGCGTTCAGCCAGTTATATCACATAAGCAAATAGCCTCATGGCAAGCATGCTATCATGGCAGTCACTCACACACATGCAAGGATGCTAAAGCATAAACACTCACCGAGCACTCCGAGCCAAAGAAAGAAGCTAATTAGAAATCATGCATGAATCCTAACTATGCTAAGAATGCCTAATGCCACATATGTAAAAATACAACTACAATAGGCTCGGCTATTCTAAGATGGCATATGAGATGCAACAATCGATACATGTATTCAACTTGGAATTGAAATACAATGCAGTTAGCATGATGCGCCGAGCCTGGTGCATGCAATACAGATGAATGAAATGCAAGCATGCGAACATATAGATGCTGATTGAAACATGCCCTAAAACTAACCATCATAAGCTGGTAAATAAAAGGGAGAAAGACGTGGGTTTGGAAGACATGCATCACACACACGCACACTTATTACAAAGTTTGCCCTCTCGCGGAGGGTCCGAATAAATAATACAGAATCGAATTAACTAATTATTACCCAACACTAGCTAATTAACAAATTAAACTAAGGAAGTAAATAAATTAGCATGCAAGCTACATGAAATGAACTGCCTCAGCTCTGTTCCGAATGGTAAAGGATGCATGCATGCTCGAGTCGCCTTGTCAGGAAATCCATCGGGATGTCTCGACTCACCTTTGTTTGCAATTGTACTCAGAAACTTGCACAAAGCTCCAAGGAGATGAAACTCCACCTTGGGAATCTAAGGGAAGGCTACCGACCAGCTATAGGCATTGGAGACCACCTACCAAACACCCTTGGTGGTGAAAACCAGAAAAGGTGGTCGGCTTGCCAGAAAACCAGGTCGGCCGGCCAGTTTCTTCTCCTGGTTTTTGCATTTTCTGCAACAAAGGCAAGAGAGAGAAAAGGCAAAGTATTTTCAACATATGTGTTCCAGACCACTCTCCCCGTCATCGCATAAGCTCTAGGGAGTGTAGTCCTCGATCCTCGTGCCATCAATCACGCATCCTGATGCATGATGGTCGAGGAGTCGAATTGCACGACTCAATGTGAAATGAATGCACATGTAAACACCTAAAGCCAACAACTCCATCATGGATAGTCAAGAGTGTCGGTGACCAAGAATCGAGGCACGTTTCGTCACTTTGAGTACGAAACGTCCCTCGTTTCCCGTGTTTGGACTAAACCCTACTCCAAACACGATGCAACAAACAATGTATGGACAAATGCAATTCTAGCATGCGATCTAAATGCAATGCAACTAAGTGATGTGAAGAGGCACGAAATGACATGCAAGCATGCAAATGGCATTCACAATGCTATGAACTAATCAATGGCATACTCAATGCACATGGATTTTGTGGCATGCATGCACAATGCACTAACATACGCAATGCTATGAACGAGGCATATGCAATGCAATGATCAAACATGCGATAACATGGACTATAGGGCATACGCAATGCAAGATGGACTTAAACCAAGATGGACGGGCCTCGGCCACACCCAAATCAGTGGCCAATGGATGATGAAATCAAAGCAACAAGACACACACAAGCATGCACAATGCAAAGGCTCCAAGCCAAGGGCACAAGATACAACTCTCCAAGAGCATGGCAAGGATGAAACATGCAACACAATGGCACATATTTCAGCTCTGGAATGACATGCAAAATGGTCTCGAATCATGCAAACAAATCACCCGATGCATGTTGGATGACACAATTACCGAAACTAGTGAAGTGCACTACACTAGAGGTATGCAAAGCGATGCCCAAATGACCAAACCAACCCCAAATAGTCCCTATGCAGACCCAAAACAGTGGCAAAATGGACTAAAATGATGGCTTGCAAAGCACAAAAATGAAGTTCATGCAATAGCCCAAAAATGAGGCATACAAGCACAACCCTCAAACGCATTTAAAGAGTGGAAAACATGGGAATATGACACAAGTATAAGTTCTGAAATAACATGTGCAATGATGCCAAAACATGAAAACAACTCAAGTTAAGCCTGGAACAGGCTTCAAAACTCGAAGCTAGGCAAGGGTATTACACTGCAAGCATGCATGGCAAGCATCATTTGACCATGGGACCTCAAAATAGAGCTAAGGCAGTCCAAATAATGAATAACATCAGTTTAGAACGTGGCCAAAATATGCTAGAATCAAAGGCTAGAATCAAAGGCCAAAACAACATGCAATGTGAGCTAGTGAACAAGGATTACATTACAAGCATATGAAGCATTCAAGAGGCCACTAAACCAGCAAAATTCAGAGACATGATATGCCAAATAAAGCCAAAAACCCACTGAAACATGATCAATGCATGCAAGAATGACATGCTCCTTTGATAGGCTATAAGAGGCATTATTCTACACATGCAAGAGACACACCTAAGGTGACAAAACTAACTCTGGACAGAGCCTAGGCAGGCCCTAAAAGTCACTGAAAAGGGCCTGAAACAAGGCTTGGAGATGTGAAAATGAAGGCTCCTTTGTAAGGCCAAAAATGCTAACAAACAAGGCCAAAAGAGAGAGGGTCACCCCTCTCTGATTTTGGCCCTCAAAACATCACGTCAACCACTGAAAATCCACTAGATTTTAGTGGCTAAAAGGCCAAGCAAAGGTCAACACAAAGGCCTTAAGGCATGGCTCAAAACAAGGCAAAATGAAGCATGGAAGGGGGGAGATGACCCCCAACAACAAAATGACCTTAAACAAACATCTAAAGGACCTCAAAGCAAGACTTTTTTCAATTGAAAACAAAGCTCAAATATGCATGCAAATAAGGCTAAGAGATGGATCAAAATAAAGCTTAAAAGAGGGAAAAAGTGTGTTACCCTTGAAGCTCAGCAAGACAGCAACTTTTCCAGCCCAAAACCAACTCTTTGAGACCTCTCAAGACCCTCCAAGAACCTTAGAACAATGGTGGAGGTGTGTGACTATGAGCTGTGGTGTAATAGGTCAAGAACAAGACCCTTTTGAACCCAAAACAAAGAGATATAGAGGGAAGTGTATGCACAAGCCTTAGACAAATTTCTGAACCCTCACCAAGGAAGAGGAGGGCCTCTCTTGTAAAGATACAAGGCCAAAGCTTCTCAAAGAAGCTAAAAACCAAGGTTGAAGATCCTCCATACACGTGTATGGAGGATCCAGTCTGTGCCTTCAAGCTGGCACAGTTGGCAACAACTCACAGAGACAAAACTGAGAGAGGCAAGCCGACCAGTTCAGGTGGTCAGCCGGCCACTTCCCCTGGTCGGTCGACCAGTTCAAAAGGGTCAACTTAAATAAAACTGGTCAGCAGTCCTATTTGGTGGTCTCCCAACTGAATGCAAGCTAGTGGTATGGTGGGAGACCAGCAAATATGGCTCAAAGACCAAGGAGACCAACTTCCTGACAAGAAAATCGACTGGCGGAGAGAGAAGTGGTCTCCAAGAGAAAAGGTGGTCTCCCACCCTTGTACCACCTCCCAAACAATGAAAACAAGGTCCATGCCAAAAATGAACCAAGACGGATGATCAAAACGAGGGTTCGGGGGTCAAAACGTACAGCCGAGTGCCCTGAAAATAGGCCGTTAAGCACCGAAACTGGCGTGAGACCACGAAGGTGGTCTCCCGGGCCACAGTGTCCCTCTAGACAGAGGAAACAAGGTGTGTGCCAAAAACCAGAGCAAACGGATAATGTTAAGCGGTCCTGAGCTGAGGCACACGGCCGACGGCTCCGAAAATCGGAAACTGGTCTCCAAACGGGAACAGTGGCCTGCGACCATGAAAAGTAGCCTACGGCCACTAAAAGATGGTCTACAAGACCTCTCCCTCCCTCTGGGAAGAGAAAGCAAGACTTGGTCCGCAAATCAAGGCAAGGCATTAAAAGTTCTGAGGTCTAGAGGCAAGGCTCTCAAGCCAAAACTCCGCAGACTCGAAACGAGCACAACATGCACCATCACCGAGCGCTCAATCGATGACGTCTGAGTCTTAAGGTCGGTCAAAAATGGAGTGTCTACAGTTGCCCCTCTTTGACAGAACTTGAAAGTCATAACAGTGACGGGAGTGAATGTCAAAGCCCAGAGACGACCCATTTTTGACAAAGCCGAAGACTTAGACAAATAGGCAAGATAATCAAAGAGATGTGCCTACAGGAAGGGGCAAAATGCAAAGGGACATGCATAAAGCCGAACATAACTTATGATTATGCAAAACAAGCTGTAATGAAGCAAATATTCACAACAAATGCAACAGTTTTAAGCAATAAGGCAAATCAAACTACATTTCATGCAGTTAGGATGTAAGAGAATTATTCAATTCCCGTTACGTCTCACGCGGAGAACAATACCATCTAGTCTGTCTGGTCGCGCCAGCTTCAAATGAACCATACATACAATATCGTGTCTGTAAAAGAAAGAAACTTAACAAGTACAATATTGTTAGAAACGTGCGTAACAATGCAAATGAAAAGTGCGTTACGCATATGGAGAGGTGCATGACAATGCGGCCTAAGTGTGACGCATAACAATGCGATTGAAACAAGGATGATAATGCAAGTAAAATGTACTCGACAACGCAGGTGAGGAGTGCATAACAATGCAATTGAGGCATAAACACATGTAAGTGAAGTACACGCGACAACGCATACAATGTGTGAAGCAAGATGTAGACATATGTAAGTAAAGCATACGCGACAACGCGTGCAATGCATGCAACAAGATTGAACACATGTAAGTGAAGCATACACGACAATGCATGCAATGTGTGAAGTAGAAATTGAACACATGTAAGTAAAGCATACGCGATAACACATGCAATGTGTGAAGTAGAAATCGAACACATGTAAGTAAAGCATACGCGATAACGCATGCAATGTGTGAAGTAGAAATTGAACACATGTAAGTAAAGCATACGCGATAACACATGCAATGTGTGAAGCAGAAATTGAACACATGTAAGTAAAGCATACGCGACAACGCATGCAATGTGTGAAGCAGAAATTGAACACATGTAAGTAAATCATACGCGACAACACATGCAATGTGTGAAGTAGAAATTGAACACATGTAAGTAAAGCATACGCGACAACGCATGCGATGTGTGAAGTAGAAATTGAACACATGTAAGTAAAGCATACGCGACAATGCATGCAATGTGTGAAGTAGAAATGGGGTGCACAACAATGCAAGCAAAGAAAGTGCATAACAATGCAGGAGAGGTATAACTTCAATAGCATGCTTGAAACAAAACGCTGAGTAAAGAAGTGCAAGCCTCAAAGAGGGCAACTCAAACACGACCTCTGATTCACCTCTCGGAAGGGTTGCAATGTACTCAAAAGGATACACCTTGCTCTTGGCGAATAACAACAAGTCACACTTCGAAGACTTGAATCGAAGTTCCCGCGGAGACATTTCGCGCCGAAAAGTGCACTTTTCTTGTACTTTCTCGAGAGTCGGGGACTCTAATCATCACCAAAATTCACAGGGAGAACAAAGGGACCTGGAAGACCACCTAGGAAGACCACCGACCAAGTTGT
The DNA here is from genome assembly GCA_025200525.1 of Camellia lanceoleosa. Classification (NCBI taxonomy): domain Eukaryota; kingdom Viridiplantae; phylum Streptophyta; class Magnoliopsida; order Ericales; family Theaceae; genus Camellia; species Camellia lanceoleosa. The sequence continues at coordinate 168,450,863 of CM045760.1, read as the reverse complement.
GCTCACAGGGTGGTTGGCCAGCCATAAAATCTGGTCAGCCGACCACTTTGCTAAATCCGGGGCAGTTTTGTCTTTTCATGCTTGGATCTTTAAGTACACACATCCCAAACACTGTTGCTCACAACTCCAAGTTGGAAATCAGTCCCTCTTCTTTCCTAGACCATTTTCTCCCGCAGATCTGTGCTTTATACGCGTTTTCCAACGCCACACGCAAAGTTTTTTCGCGAAAACTTTCAGTTCTCTTCACTTTGAACCCATTAAAATTTGATTTTGGAGCTTCTTTCTCCATTTTCACCGCTTGAGGTAAGTTTGTCTCGAAGTTTGGAACATTTTCTTGGGAGTTGACTTTTGTTGACTTTTTCCAATTTTGGCTCATTTTGCTCATTTTTGCAGATTTCTTCAAATGGCGGGTCATTTTCATCATGATGGAGGTCCTCTGCATGCCGGGGATGAGCCGGACATCATACCTTGCCAAGAGTTGGCCTTCGACCGAGGTATCATCCTCAGGGGCACGTCCTACCTTCGACCACTTTCTATCACTTCACTAACTTTGATCGACGAGCACCCGCGGATCTGCTACTACGAGAGCCAGAGTCTCATCTCTCTCATCAGGCACGAGAGGTACGTACTTCACTTTTACATTTTCTGCAATGTATTCTGCATTTCCCACACATTCCATGCTTTCGCTATGTATTTTTTTATCTGCTCGTTCTGAACACATTCACACACCATACTTCTGCTTATTTGGTACGCAGCTCACAGCACAGTATTTTGTTAAGTTGGCACACAGCTTGTTCTGAAGACCCAGTTCATTCTTATCACACAATTTGTCTTAGGCACACAGCTCGTTTCTCAGGCACACAGCTCATTTTTTCGGACACATGGCTCTGTTTCTCGGGCACACAGCTCGTTTTCCTGGCACACAGCTTGTTTCTCGGGCACACAGCTCGTACTGAACACGCAGTCCATTTACTTCATTTGCACACAGCTCATTCACCTCATTCTAAAAACTGAATACATCTGTTAATTCTGAATGCAGGTATCTTCTCGTTCTATGCGAGGTTATGGCTCGATCATCGCTAGGGAGTGGTATGCGGAGCTCACAGATACCGTTCGTCATTTGGTTGACGAGGCAGGGTTTGGACCCTTCTGCGCGGGGCTATCACGTTACCCGGCGAGCAGGACCTTGATGGGGGCACTTGTGAAAAGATTGTGGGACATCGCCAACTCGTTCCACTTTTCGGCTACTGGGGATATGACGATGACCTCGTTTGACTTTGCCATGCTAACTGGCCTTGATGTGGCCGGCCGCCTGGTCCCCTACGACGCAGACATGGGCGAGTGGGAGACGGCTTGGATTCATTTGCTGGGAGCCCACCCGCCGATTGACAGATCTTCGGGTAGAGTCAGGTACACCTGGTTTCCTGTACAGTACAGGGGGACTACGCCTGAGACTCTCGATGAGATAGAGCAGTACGCTCAAGGGTTTTTTATGTTCCTCCTTGGGACCACTTTGTTCTCCAACAGGGGGAACACAGTTGGACTGTATCTGCTCAGTGCTTTAGTGGACCTATCACAGGTCAACCAGTATGACTGGGGTGGCGCCAGCCTCGCTACCCTTTACTGTTACATGAGTGCGACCTCCCATGGACGGGGGAACATAGTTAGTGGCTACTGGAGAGCCTGGGAGGTACTTTCTTCCCTCTTGATTTACATTCATGTTTTCCATTAGTTGTACACTGCACACGACACACCTTACATTCGGTATTCTACATTCTGCACTCAGCATTCTATATTCTCCATTCCGTATTCATATTATGCATTCAGCATTCTATATTCTCTGTACATTTTGTATTCTGATGGCTATTGCCCTATTTTCCACAGCTATGGGTTTACGCATACTTTCCGACGTTAGCCTCGGAGCTCGAGGTGGAGGTGCCTCTTGTGATTTCTTACTCTCACGTATTTGAGGGCCAGTACCGGCCGAGGGCTCGGGAGACTCTACGCTACCTGCGGCAGTTCTTTGATACGGTGTGGGCGACCGAGGTAATTCAGAACTCTCAGTTCTTCATGTTTTCAGCTTTGATTCATCTTGCATATTTACGATATCTGATCAACTCATACACTGGTTATCCGCAGATCATTTGGCAGCCCTGGGCGCCCTTGGGAGGAGATATCCGTTTCTGATTCCCTGGGGGGTAGGCCTCTTCTCTATACAGGACTTTATTTGAGGGGCCGGTTGGCAGGGCCTGGTTTCTGGGGGATCACTTCATGCGTCAGACAATGGGCGTCCCTAATCAGAGGATCCCCTCAGCACCTCCAGAGGACATGCGGTCTGCTGAGGGACTCACTCCCGAGGAGGTTGACGTTGCTATGTTAGGTACTGATGCGATTCTACACGCGGAGGAGAGGGAGTACGCGACTTACCGCGATACGCACGTGATGCCCCCATTGACAAGTATCTGTACTCCTATGAGAAGGGCTGCTGACGCGTCATCGTTGAACCGAGTCTGAGCTGCAGATATCCCTTCGACTAGCAGGGCCGGCACATCGAGAGGTGGGACTGGATTGATTCCCCCGATTCCCCCGACTTACTAACATGCTGGGTGGCCAGATCTTCCGATCGAGTTGACAGGATGGTGACATGGGGCATCCTACCCGATTCCATTGGAGCCTCCATTGCCTGCTCACCGATACGTCAGAGACCTTGACTCGCCACCGGTATGCTTTACAGTTTTGATTTAACATTCAGATATTTGGACATTTATTCATTCACTGATAACTTGCACTCGCATTTGCAGCCTCCCATCGAGTATTGTGACGGGTTACTCGGAGTGGTGGCCTCACTCGAGAGCATGGTCCTGCGGAGGAAGACGCAGCTGTTGATTGCCGGAGTTTCGGTACTTTTCAATTTCCTTGCATTTATCATACTTCTGATGACATGCTGAATTTGACCATTTCACTACATTGGTTGGCTGCATGTGTAGAGCGCATTTGACACACACCATATTCATATACTATGTCTGCTAGCACACACTCTACACAGCATTCTTGCACCTGCAGCTGATATACATACTTTAACTGATGTATTCAAATTGCCCCCCTTCTTTTTTGTTTCAGATGCCACCGCTACAGGCTGAGCCATCCAGGCCTTCTCGAGGAGCTGGGAGAGGGGATTCGACTCGCAGCCGAGGCAGGCGTAGAGCGCCTATCATAGAGGATGAGGAGTCCAACGAGGAGGAGGAGTCTGCGCATCCTCAGTCGGAGACATCCGCAGGCAAAGAGGAGGACTCTGGTTCCGGCTCTGAAAGTGGAGGTGATGCCGGAGAGGATCCTAAGGACGGCAGCTCTGATTTAGATGATGGTGCCGGCGCAAGTATTGCAGAGGCTGTCCCGGCGTAGAGGACGAAGAGAGCCTCCCGATTTTGAGCCTGACAGCATTGATGCAAATGTCCCTGCTTTATTTTCTTTTATTACTAGTAGTTGTAGCACATCAGCTTTTAGGCAGTTTTATTTTCTTTAAAACTTGTACCCTGTTGTAAGAAGCTATGATGGAATGAAACAACTTTTTCTTCAAAAAGTGTTGCATTTTGTATTCTTAGCATCGCATCGCATCGCATAATTTGGCACAAAAATGAGATTAAATGAAAATTTATCATTGTATATCACCGAGTCAGGTAATGAACCGATGCAACAAACTAAACAACTTAACTCGCTAAGAAACAACAAAACCTCAGCAAGTTTACAACTCGATAAGCAAAACACGACAATGTTGATAAACAGAGAGTAACAACTCGATGTACAAAACTCGATGACTTGATAAGCGAACTTAACAACTCGATGAACAAAACTTAAACAACAACTCGATAAATAAAGAACAACAACTCGATAAGCAAATGTACTTCGGACAAACCGGACGACAGAACGCACCTGAAACAGAGGTAGACTCGGACCTTCAACACTCCCAACACATGGAGATGCTAGGAGCTCCCTTCTAGAGACTAGGAAAAGACCAAAGACCACCTTTCCTTCATGGCCAACCACCAGAGAATGCTGACCGACTAGCTTTTTGCCTTGGAGACCAATGGGGTGGTCGGCCGACCACTTGGCCCGGCAACCTCCAGATTTTTGACACATGTCCTCCAAACAATGCCTTATCCTCTATAAAAGTTCTAGCTTCGTGGTTCTTTCATTCCATCTCAGTTTTGCATCAAAATGGAGGCGTTTCTCATCCAAAATCTCGCAGCTTGGATTGCTACCTTAGACGGCACGAAAAAGTTGAACTTCCGAGGCTTCGGCATAAATGCACTATTCACGCTGAGTCGCACTCCGCTACATCTTCTGTTCCTCCATTCCACAGCAAAGTTTTGGAATCCGGTAACACATGTCTTTAGCTTTGGCAAGCAAGAGGTGTGTCCTACCTTCGAAGATTTCCAAGCTTTGATGGAATCCGAGCGCAACGAAGAAATCTTGCCCCAACTTCGCTTCGGCCACGCCCAAGCCTTAGGGCGAATGTGTGGGCTCACTATGCACGACGCTCAATCTTTGATTTGTGATGGAATGCTGGATATTCCGAGTTTGATTTGTCGATTTTCCGATGCCGGTGACCTCAGTGACCATCATTGGTAAGGCTTTCAGCGATATGCCCTTTGTTTGTACATGCTATCTCATTTCTTGCTTGCCTCAGGCTCCGAAGGATCTAGTGTCTGGTTGATTGAGGTTGCCCAAGGCTTAAGGGAGGGCAAAAGCAACATTGCCATGTCATTGGCCGAGACATTGATGGGCTTGGATGCTTTTCATTGTCGAGAGACGACCAGATTTGTAGGGAGTCAACTACTGATGCAGGTAATGTTTCCCACCCTATCTCACATATATATTGCTCACATCACTCGGCCCTTATGCTCGGTTTTTCTCACAAAGCCATTTTCTCACTTTTCTCTCATCGTACATCTCTCTATTCTTTAATCTCTCATTTTTCATCCCTCCCCAGGTGTGGTTGATGGACAAATTGCAGGTCGTGGACTCTTACCCAGCATACTCGGCTCACAACTACTTCTTCCGACGACGTCTAGTCGTTGCCCTTGATGAGGGATGGTGGTTTGATTGGATGTGCAATTTGTCCGCAGACCGCATTGCTTGGTGGTGTCCTTGGCTTAATCTACCAGCAATGAGCTACAGCATGTCCCGGTAGGCCGGGATTCAGTTGATTGGCCTGACACACTGCGTGTTCTACTTTCCTTTCCAGTTCCAGCGCCAGTTCGACCATGATCAGATTTGCCCGGCAGAGGGGATAGAATACCCAGCTGCATTTCCGGTTCGAGGCGCGCAACTTGCTCAATATGCCACAACATGGAGGACTAGAGAGCTCCTGGCCCCCGCTCCCACTTTCAGTTGCACTTTCTCTGACGAGTGCGTAGATTGGCTCAATGAAGAGGCACAGATTGGGCCCAGCTTGGCATCAGAAGCTTCGACCAACTCTGGGAGGGGGCGCAGGAACACCTGACTTATCTATGCCCCGAATTTATTGCTTTAATTAGTACTTTCAAGTTTTTCTTTCTGAATGTAACCAAAAATCAACTTCAATTTGTATTCAAAAGCAGGAGGACTCTGTATTGAAATCAATAAAATTGAAGATTGTGGGTACTGAAAATTTTCTGTTTTGGTCCAAAAATGGTCTAAGTTGTAAAAAAGATTAATTTGAGCAAAATCAGCTTTTATTAAAACTTTTCAAAACCATTTTCGATATGGATCAGAACTGGACACGCCTGAGATCTGTCACCGAGATGCACAACCCCGGATCCCAGCAACTGGAAAGTTGCCCCTAGTCTGAATAGCACTACACCGGAGATCACAACCGAAGCTCTTGAATGCCAATAGACAAGGATGTCCGAGATGATCAAATGGACAAAGTTGATCGGGGAAAAGTTTATGGCTGGACTTCAGGATGAAGTTGCCTACGTATCCTAAAGATAGGACTCAAGCCTTACGTAGTTCAGCTTAGGTTCACTCGTGTATTAACCCTCACCTTTTACGCTCTAACTCAGTTTTTGTAATTTCAATTTTTTTTCATGCTCTAACTTTTGCCTAGGTCGCCCTTTCGGGTTTTCGGCCTAGCAAGCCTCTCAGGGGTAATATTTCTTCAACTGGTCCATGTTGATCGGTTATGAGAACTCTAGGCCATCTAGGTCCATCAGAACAACAGCTCCACCTGACCAGATAGACTTGATGATGTAAGGACCCGTCTAATTGGGTCTGAACTTGCCCTTAGGGTCATGGATGGGAGCTCGGTTGTCTTTGAGCACCAAATCTCCTTCTTTCAAATTCTGGGACTTAACCTTCTTGTTGAAAGCCCTGGCAATTCTGCACTGATAACCTTGAACATGGTATAGTGCTTTCAGTCTGTGCTCGTCAAAGAGCATGAGTTCCTCGAATCTACTCTGCTGCCAATCTACTTCGGCTATCTGACACTCAGCCAACACTCTCAATGACGGAACCTTAATTTCAATAGGTAGAACGGCCTCCATGCCATAAACTAATGAATATAGAGTCACCCCGATAGAAGTTCTAATTGAAGTCTGGTAGCCCCACAGAGCAAATGGCAACTTATCTGGCTAGTCTCGATAGGTTTCCACCATCTTCTGCAAAATGTGTTTGATGTTCTTGTTGGCGACCTCAACTGCTCCGTTGGTCTATGGCCAATATGTGGATGACTTATGAAAAGTCACGTTGTATTTTTCCAACAAGTCAATCATTTCTTTCTTGAAGTGGGAACCGTTATCTAAAATAATCTCGTTTGGGACCCCATAGCGACAGATGATGTTGTTTCTGATGAACTTCGCAACATGTGAAGCCTTCAACACCGCATAAGATTGGGCCTCAACCCACTTTGTGAAATAGTCTATCGCGACTAGAATGAACTCGTGCCCATTAGACCCTTTTGGAGTGACAGCCCCGATCACATCGATTCCCCAAACTGAAAATGGCCATGGCAAAGTCATATTATATAGCTTCGACGGCGGGATGTTCATGCGGTTTGCATGGATCTGACATTTGTGCCATCGCCAAACAAAGCCGATACAATCCTCTTATATGGTGGACCAGTAGTAACCTTGTCTGAGAATCTTCTGAGCTAGCATCACCCCACTCATGTGCGCTCCACACTCTCCTCCATGGATGGCCTCCATCAGGCTTTTCGATTCTTCGGCGTCGACACACAATTTATGCATTCCCAGATGACCTCTCTTGTACAGTTTACCCCCATTGATGATGAACTGAGCAGCCATTCTCCTGATTGCCCTTTTATCTGTGGCATTTGTCCCTGGTGGATACGCTTCTTTCTCCAAGAAGTTCCAAACATCGTAATACTAGGGGTTCTTATCTTGAACCTCTTCTATGGCAGCAATCGACTCGTAGGCGGGTGCAAACTTCTGGTCAATGATGATCAGACGCATCCGGACTCCAAAAGGGATGTCTATCATAGAAGATAGAGTTGCTAGTGTATCTGCGAACCTGTTGTTCTCTCTTAACAGATGAACGAAATTCAACTTCTCAAACTGAGGAATCAGTAGGTCCAATGTCTGGTGGTACATTCTCATCTTTTCTTCTTTGACTTTCCAATCTCCCTTAGCTTGGGATACAACAAGGTTCAAGTCCCCGATGACGTCCAACCGTTTTGCCCCTAGTTCTAGGGCGACTTCTAAACCAGCAATGCATGCTTCATACTCTGCTTCATTGTTCGAGACCTTGAACCGGAGTTTAAATGCTAGAGGGATACGGGACTTGTCGGGTGCTATCAGCAACACCCCTATCCCATACACGTACTGGTTTGACACTCCGTCAAAATACATCGTCCAAAACTCATCGTCGATATGCAAAATAGCCTCATCTGGGAATAAGTACTCAACTGCTTCATCCCCTTCCACTGGGTGATCAGCTAGGAACTCCGCTACCACTCTCCCCTTTACTGACTTGCGAGTCACATATTTCAGATTGAATTCGGAAAGCAGAAGCAACCAACGAGCTAGCCTACCCGTAAGTGCTGGTTTCTCGAAGAGATATTTGATGGGATCTAACCTCGAAACCAACATTACAGAGTGAGCTAACAGGTAGTGCCGCAGCTTCCTGGTAGCCCATACCAAGGCCAAACAAGCCTTCTCAAGTGGAGTGTAGCGGGTCTCATAATCCAACATCTTCTTGCTCAGATAGTAGATAGCTTTCTCCACTTTATCCTCTGATTCCTGTGCAAGCATGCAGTCCATCATAGTTTCAATCACTGAAAGGTACAAAATCAACGGTTTTCCCAGCTCAGGTGGTGACAACATGGGTGGGTTCTGTAAGTATTCCTTGATCTGTTCAAAAGCAGCTTGGCATCGGCCGTCCCATTGGAATTTCTTTCCTTTCTTTAGGAGACCAAAAAGTGGTTTACAAGTCAAGGTTAATTTTGAGATAAACCGTCTTATGAATTGTACTTTACCCAGAAAGCCTCTCACCTCCTTTTCAGTCCTTGGTGGTGGCATTTCTAAGATGGCCTTGATTTTGGAAGGGTCGACTTCGATACCTCTCTGTGTAATCAAGAACCCCGGCATTTTCCCTGCTGTAACACCAAACGTACATTTCTAAGGATTCAGCCGCAACCGAAATTCTTTGATCCTTTGGAAGAATTTTTGCAAGGTGGTGTAATGGCCCTCTCTTTCTTTGGACTTGACAATCATGTCGTCCATGTACACCTCAACCTCTTTGTGGATCATGTCATGCAATATCGTGGTTGTGGCCCGTTGATATGTAACTCCAGCGTTCTTCAACACAAATGGCATCACTCTATAGCAGTAAGTCCCCTACGGAGTGGTGAAAGCAGTCTTCTCCTGGTCTTCAGGTGCCATCACTATCTGATTGTAGCCTGAGAATCCATCCATGAACGAAAGCAAAGCATGCCCCGCTGTGAAGTCTACTAACTCATCGATATGCGGCAAAGGAAAATCATCCTTCGAACTGGCCCTATTCAAATCCCTGAAATCCACGCATACCTAGATCCTGCCATCCTTCTTCGGCACCGGAACGATGTTGGCCAACCAAGTTGGGTACTTAGATACCAGTAGGAACCCTACGTCAATTTGCTTGGTGGCCTCTTCTTTAATCTTGAGAGCCCAGTCTGGGCAGATCCTTCTAAGTTTTTGTTTAACGGGTCAGGCCTCGGGGTCAAGAGGGATCCGGTGCTGTACAATCTCAGGATCGATTCCAGGCATGTCTTCGTAGGACCATGCAAAAACATCTTTGAAATCTTTTAATAAAGCGACTAAGCGCTCGCGCTCCTCCGAAGACAACGTAGACCCGATCTGGACCAACCGCGGGTCCTTCTCAGTACCCACATTAACTGTAGTGATTTCATTAACCAAGGGTTTAACAAATCTCTCCTGCTCTTGATCAATTAGACATTGTAAAACCGGAGGAATTTCTTCCTCGTTGTTTTCATCAAAATTTTAAAATTCCCGATTAATATAATAAATCAAAGGCACAAAAAAGTACTAAGAAACCACAGCCATTCCATTCTCATTAAGCACATCCAAATCGTTTGATTCCTCTGTTACAACAGACTCAAAAGAGAAAGAAAAAGATGACCTAGACAGGACTGTGGTATCCGGGTTATCACCCCCAGGATTATCGGACTCAAACTCAGACGAGTTGGAACCTGATTCCGACTCTACAGACTTGGTGGAATCAAATTTTGGCTCACTAGCTGACCCGGTGCTGCTTGACAAAAATCCCTCCTCGTACTGCCAAATGAGAGAGGGTTCGATGGATGCATCCAAAATGCTTGATGGTGGGCTCGCAGCCGTTTCATTCCCAATCATGGATACCGAGAAGTTATTCCCCAAGCACTTTTGTATGATCGGAGGATCTAAGAGTAGACAAGCCAGCGCTACCCCCATTTCAATTTCGACGTTCTCAGAATCCACTTTCTTGTACTGTTCAACCTCATCTGATGGGTCTGTCTGCACTTCGGCAACATCATCCCCGGATAACTGCTGGTCAAAGAAGATCTCAAACCCCGGCAGGCGCCTCCTCTTGGCATTCAGCCATGGCTCTGGAAAGTCACAAAATGGAAAGTCCTCCCCCTCCCGGACGAAGCGTCCGTTTAGGGTACCCTGGATGGGTCGGTGCATTAACTCATAAGGCTTTCGTGCCTGCTTCGCTCTAGCTCTCCCAACCATCTCTTTATTTTTCCTCACCCAATCCTCTTTAGTGGGCAGATAACCTAAGCCAAAGGTATGTGGGTTGTGCGGCACTTCAGCCGGTACTGCAATGCCCTTCTGGCCACTTTTCCCTAATCCCATCCCAGGGATGTGTTAGAGCTTGTTCATGAGGTACACTGATAAAGCGCTAACATACAACCCCTCATCAACAGCTAAGATGTTCTATACAACTCGGGCCTCAGCCAGAGTAAACCCTGATAGGAACATATCCTCCGTGCCGTGCTCAATTTCCAAAACTGGTGTAGACACTTCTGGCGGTGGATGGATTGACGAATTCCCGAAAACAATAGCCACCCCCTTCCCGTGGGGGTATTTCAACATCTGGTGCAAGGTGGAAGAGACTGTCTTTACTTGGTGCAGCCACGGCCGCCCCAGGAGTAAATTGAAGGTTGCGGGAACGTCCAGGACATGAAAGTCAATCTCGTGCTGTCCTGGACCAACCTAAGTCTGAATTTTCATAGTCCCCATAGCCTCTCTGCATGTGTTATCATCTGTTCTTATCATCTGAGCTGTTGGCACGAAGTTCGCGGGCTTCAACCCGATTGCATATGCTGTTCTTGATGGGCACACGTTAATAGCGGATCCCATGTCAACAAAAACCACCGGTATCCATTTGCTTCTATATTCCACAGAGATGTAGAGCGATTTGTTATGATTTGCGCCCTCAGGCGGCAGTTCTTTGTCAGAAAAGGTCAACGTCGGGGAACCTCCTCCCGGAAAGACCAATCCCACCAGCTGCTCAGGCGTGGAGTCTATTAAGAGTTTAGCCTTGTCCATCGCCGATAGAACAGCTTGTCTATGAACACGTGAAGCCATAAGCAGTCCCCAGGTGGAGATGTCTGCCTGTATCTTTTTCAACTACTTCAACACGGCCTCTTCTTCAAGTAGCTTCTCTTTCTACTTCTCCGACTCCTTGTCCTTCCCGGACTCTTCTGGTTGATCTAGGTGCGAGGGCTTGAAATATCGCCCACTTCTAGTCATATGATCAACTTCACCAATGTACCAGGTATCGTCCAGTTGATTGCTCCCCCAATCCTCATCTGTGTAGGCAAGACATAGATCATCGTCCTCTTACCACATTCCATCGGCAACCAACAGACACCTGTCCGACTCCATTGTAACTATCCCTGTACTCGTAGTACTTTCCATCTAGGTGCACGCAGCACGCTGTATCTTTGTGCACATAGCAAGCTGTAACACGCCCGCGAGGGACCTCGGCTACAGTTCGGACTCCCTTTTTTGTTTGTTGCGGTTCGTAATCTGAACCAAAGAGTCCAACTCTGGCAAACCGTTTTGAGAAAAAACAGATTTTGAAAAGAAGTGCCAAACATGGACTGCTTTGCCAGATATAGAGTCGCCACCTAAATATTTTTTAAAATGGGAAATTTAGGAAACCCTGACTCGGTCTTAGAAGGCGTGTCCGTCATCACCAAAGTTGTGTTGGCTCGGCAGCTTGGGTACGATCGGGGAAGGTCAGCTATGAGCACCCCCTCTCGCCCGGTCCGAAGACCGGCCTCTACTAACCATGATATCTGATTTTGAAAACGTTATGTGTTCTTATTCCAGTTATTAGCCTAGAATTACTATGTTATGCGCACAGCAAACAAGTATAGACTAGATCGCCTAATTTGGAAACAAGCATTGCATATCCGTTTGTTTTGAAAAGCATTTTGGAATTTGCTACTCGCAAGTAGGCTAAAACACGGATTTCAACGAGTTTTTCCAACTCAAACAATCCAACCTTCACCCACAGGCATTCAAACAGTTTATCTCATATAAGCACTTAGCCACATAGTAAGCATATTGTCATGGAAACATTCACACGCATGCGATATGCTAAAGCATAAATACTTACATCGTACTCCGTGCCAAAACAATGAACTAGTTAGCAAACATGCATGCCCTAGTTCATGTTAAGTGGCTAATGCAACACAAGCAAGGGTGTGATCTCGACAGGCTCGGCTACCCTAAACATGGCATGTGAAATGCTACAAGTAACGAGTATTCAATTTGGAAATTGAAATACAATGCAGTTAGCGTGATGTACCGAGCCCGGTGCATGTAAGACAAATGTATGGATGCACGCATGCATAGCATGAGGTATGCTAATTTAAACGTGCCCTAATACTAACCATCAAAGCAGGTAAGTAAAAGGGAAGAAAGAAGTGGGGGTTGGAAGACATGCACACCACTCACCCACACTTATTACGGATTTGCCCTCGCCCGAAGGGACCAAATAAATAATACAAATTAATTAACTACGCAAGCTAATTAAATATTACAAATTGCCTAATCAGTTAACAAACTAATTGAACTAGGAAAAGCAGTAAACCGCCTCAGGAGGAGGGCCAAATGCAGTGCATGCTCGGGTCCTGATCGGAAGTGCACGACCATGCATAGTCTGCCTCTGTTTTCCCTGCTTTGCTCCTCTGAAAACTGCTAAAGTCTCAGGAATGCCTCTCAAGACACTGGGGGATACCACCGGCTAAGTAGAATTACCACCGGCAATAGGATGTGGCCATCGGCACAAAATGAATCCATCGGCTGATAACTTACTGCCGGCCGGCAAAAAATGTTACCGGTCGGCAAACAATGCCTGCAGAACCTACAACTCACAGCAGCAGAGGGCAAAACTTGCATGGCAATACAATTTCAAACAATGTATGCACCAATCATGCCCCCTATCATGTTTGCGACTCAAAGGGGTATGTGCCTCGTTTCTCGAGCAACCAATCACGCATTTCCATGCATGATGGCCTAAAGAATCAAGTGTGCAACTTGATTTCAAATGCAATGCAAACAATCAAACCAAGGCCCAATCCCTATCACTAAATCAAGGGACAAGGTATGCATGCAAAGTACAATGCAACCTAGGCATGCAAGCTAAAGATGCAACATGGCATGGCAAGGCACTTATGCGAGCATACAAGCAAACATGAGGCAATGCAAACTAATGAAAAGGTGGACTTAAACATGATTTAGGCAGCTCTAATTAGGCCCAAAACAGTGGCCAAAGTGCTGAAATATGAGGGCTAAACACACATACACACATGCACATGTTATGGTCCAACACTTAAGCATATAAAGGCAACTTTTAAACACATTCAAAAGAGGCCTAACATGGACATATGGCATACAACATAAGCTCTGAAAATCATGTTAAAACATGGTGCCAAACCAACTTAAACAAGACAAGCATAAGCATGCAAATAGTCCAAACATTCAAGGCTCACCAAAGAGGCAATGGACTACACTTAGTACAACCACACATGGCAAGACTTAAGCAACCAAAAACAGAGTTTTAGCACACCAAACAAAGCCCAAAGGACCACCTAGATGGCATCTAAATGGTTCAAATTTAAAGGCATACATAATGACCAAAATATGAAGCATACAACACAAGCTTTTGAAGCATCAAAGAGGTGTCCAAGGCAAGTATGCAAACATGTTAAATGGACTGAAATTTCATGCTAAGTGGTTCCAAACCACTGAAACAATGCAAGCAATGCATGCTATACACTTATGCACTTAAGGCCAACAATCCCAAATATACAAAGGGGCTACACAATGCATGCTAGGGTCGACCCAAATAACCTAGGACAGACCTTATACATGGCAAAACAAGCACAAAAGCTTCACAAGACTAAGCCTAAAACATGCTAGAACAAAGGCTAACAACCTAAGGCATGTTAAGGCAATCACAAGGCATTACATGGTAGGTATACAAGACATGCATGGTGTACCAAAACCAACATACAACAATGTTATATCATGGCATAATAAGCATGGAAAATAGCCTAGACATGATCAACAAAAGCCTTAGCTAGATGCTCCCTTAAGAGGCCAAGAATGGTCCCTTCAAGGACAACAAGGAGAGGGGGTGGCCCTCCCCTTTTGGAGACTTCAAGGCTCCATCTCCACCACTGAAATCCCTCAAGATTTCAGTGGTGAAGAGGCCCAAACACCAAAGTCTCGAAACTTGCACAAAATAGCACAAAAATGGGGCCTTTCAAGGCCTAAGGGTGGTCAAACACACCCAAACCATAAAACACTCTTAACAAACAATCAAGAGGGCCTAAAAATAGAACTTTTTTATGTTATACACTAAACACAAAAACAGCTCTAAGATAGGTAGAAATAGGATGCAAAAATGGGGTAAAAAGGACTAGTTTCTTACCCTTGAAGCCTTTCTTCAACAATGGTGATCTTGTTGCCTCCTTAAGCTTCAATCCAGTCAAAAATAGCAAAACCAGCCTCTTAGAACCTCAGTAGCCAAAGGAAGGTGAAGCACTAGGTGTTTGTGTGCAATAATATGGACTAAAACACCTAGAACAAAAAGAGAGAAAAAGAGATATAGGAGATATGTACCAACCCTAACCCTAAAACCAGAGCTTCTCTCTGTGTTTTTCTCTCCAAAATTCTCTAACCTCTATGCCAAGAGAAGACCCCTCTCTTATAGGCAACCAACTTGTAAAGCTTATACAACAAGCTTACAAGGAGGGCATCCCTCCATACACGTGTATGGAGGGGAACCAAATGTCATACAGCTGTCCTAAAATATCTGCAAAAGCAGATGAACAGTAGTCGGCTGGCCAAAAATGTCATTTTGACAAAAATGACTATCGACCGGCAACAAAGAGTGTCGACCGGCCACAAACATTGCCGGTGGTAACAAAAACCAGCCGGTGGCCTCTAGCCACTGCCGGTGGTGTGTGGGGATGCCTCACAAGGCATTCCCTACCCCTCCAAGGCAAAACACAGGTGTTTGGTGCAAAACCAGACACAAAACGGTCGAGTTCAGAGATCCCGAGGCAGGGCGAGTAGCCGAGACCTCCGGGAACTCCAAACGAACACAAACATGGATAATCACCAAGTGTTCAAACGGTGACGTCCAAGTCTTGAGGATGGTCAAAAATGGGGTGTCTACACAGGCTCAATCCCCGCAGGGGCCTTGGCTTTTCTGGCTCTCTCACAGTCTTCGATTCCTTCTTGTTCCAACTACGTCAGTACAGTTTGCTGTCCAACATTCCCTATATTCAAAATGCCCAAATCCTGAGCGAAATTCTTGGCACCGGCGCTCTCCGACGATGTATTCTGATCCCCAGCCCTTCCGGCCACAATTGATGTCCTTGCCCCTGACGGGCCCTTTTCCAACTGAGATTCTTCAACAATATCTGGTTGGTCGTCAAGCCACCCTGTAACCTCTGCTGACCCATCAAAATCAAACCAGTTGGTTGTCATGTCCCCCGGATCTTGTTCGTTGAAAATTTGAAGGTCAGCAATGTCCCTTTCCAAAACTGCTAAATCATCTATCCTCTGATCAAGTCCATCCCCCCGTAGTACAAAAATTTCTACCCCCACCGGTAATTCCACATTTGGCCTATTCTGACCCGCTGACGCAATGTAGCCACTCGGATTGTACACCTCCTCAGCAAAGCTCCCCAATTCCTTAGTCCCTGAATCCACTGTACCACTTTCCGCTGAAATCATCCTTGTTCTGTCTTCGACAGCCACCACTATTGGTTCAGGTTGGGTTCGGGAGATGTCCAACATGCACAAGTCAGTGCTGTCAGGAAGGAACACCTCCGGCTTGGGTAGGTGAGATGGGGTGATATATATGCTGGGGTCGTATGACATGACCCCGGTCTAGATAAAGTTGATGTGTTTGAGAGGTGGAGGTCAGTTGTGTGGTGGGAGAGGGTTGGTTGTGACATTGGGTTTCTCTGGAGGCACAATCACCCTATTATCAACGAGATCTTGAATCTCATGACGTAATCAGAAGCATTGGTCAGTGTCATGACCGTGCTGTTGGTGAAAGGCACAGTATTTGGCTGGATTATGGGAGGGGGAAAGTTTTTCTGGTAATGGCCGCGGCTCTAGGGGCTTCAAATGCCCTTTCCTGATCAAAACTCCTAAAGCCTTAGACAAGGACATGTATAGTGGAGTGAAAGTTCTTTGGTTTTTGGGTGGGTATCTGGCTGTTTGCGAACTACTACCAGACGCACCGGTGAATGGCGTAGCTGCAAGGGTTCTTAGGGGATTGGTGGTGACCATGCTCACTTCTAAAGCTCTAGCAGCTGCAGCACTGCTTGTGCCTGCATTCGTATTGCGATTGAAAGTTCTCCTGGGCTGCTCTCTGTCTTGGTCAATCAGACCCTGTTTGATAGCATCCTCAATTTGTACCCCCATCTCATGTAAATCTAAAAAGGTGGAGAAGGGGAGAACAATCATTTTCTGCATAAGCTTGGGCTGGAGATTGCGCACAATCAGCCAAATCTGATCCTTGTTAGTGGGCCTAGTGGTCATCATTGAGGCCTTGGCCCTCCACCGGGTTACGAAGTCAGAAAAACTCTCCTTAGGCTCCTGCCTAGTCGTCTCGAGATCATGGGTTGTGATTTTGATCTGTGTATTATAGGAGTACTGAGCAACAAAAGCCTCGGCCATCTCATCTCAATTCCTCTTAACATCGTCTTCCAATTTTGCGTACCAGATGGCCGCCGCACCTGATAGGGTCCGGCCGAACAAAGAAAGCTTCTGTAGTTTGGTGAGGCCCATCGGCCTTAATACGTCTGAAAACAGCCGTAAGTGCACCATGGGATCCCCGGACTCGTCAAAGCGGTCAGTATGTGGCATCTTAAATCTATCCGGCAGCGTCACGGCTACGTCAATATACCCATCCTCGATATTCGGGACAGACTTCACACCCTGAGATTTCTTGAACAGCTTTTCAAGCTTGCTCACTTTTAATGCCGTGGGGTCCACCTCAAATTCGAAGGGAGAATCCGGTTGATTGATAGGAGTGGGTGCTTTGGATAGTTGAGGTAGAATCGGGGGCGGAGCCGGCCTTGTTGGGATGTCTGTATCCTCCTGGACATTCTAGGCATTCGCCGTCTCCCTCGGTATTGGAACTCTTGGTGAGGGAGGAGTTTGGTGTGAAGCTGATGCTCCGGCTTGCTGCTGTAGCTGGGTAATTAGCTCTGCCTGTTGGGCCATGACGATGGCCTGCTGTTTGGAAAATTCTGCTTGACGTGCACCGTCCTCCTGTATGGTTCTTATGCTCTCCTAGAGCTGATGCATCATTTCTTTTATTCCTACCATACTGCCCTAATCTAGCTATACTGATGGCATATGTTCCCTCTCTGCGGGAGAAACAGAACTCTAATCCCTACTATACTTAGGTGGGGTAGAGAAAGCCTTCTGAACTGACTGCTGAACTGATATCCTCTGCCTAACTGCCCTCTGTCTAGTAACCGGGGGTAATGAGTGGAACACTGGTTGTTCGTCTACCAGATCCTCAGATTGATGGAGTCTACGACCTCTAGTCCAGAGTGCTTGGGGAATATCTGCTTGGTCAGAAGCAATTGTGCCAAACTACCTAGCAAAAAGATAAATAAAGCATAATAAGGAAATAAACAACCAGAAAACGGACAGCATAACGGCTTAAATAAACACAACACACAGTCGGCATGACAACACACAGTTGGCATGTGTAAGCCGAATATACTGTTCTCAAATACTAGTCATTGTTTCCCAAATCACTGCCCAAAATCTGAATCTGATACCCGCGGATATACTGATTCTCAAAACACTGGTGCCCGCAAGCCTGATGCCCAAACTTGCAAATTGATACATGCGTTCCTGTAGAGACACACTCTAAAAGCACATAGCAAACAAGTGAGAGCCAAAACACCCCTATAAAGGGGTAAGGTTTCCCTGTCCTATTTTGTCAGGAGCTAGGGTTTCACTACGCACGTAGCGGTTTCAAACAACCTACAATCGGGTAAGCAACCTGTCCTAGTTTGGAATGGTCACTATGGATTCCGATATGCACTAGGTCGAATGGTCAAAAAGGGTGCCCCGGAAAACCATGGTTTGTGTTCCCATCATGGCAAAGCCCGTAACCAGTCAGCCTTATGGCACGCTTCTCAAAGCGAGCCTCCGGCAAACCGTTCAGGAATAGCAGATGGCAAACACGGTGTCCTAGGCGCACCAATGCAAATGCAATGCAATGCAAAGAAACACATAAGTGTAGTCAAAACAAGATATCATGAGTTCGAGTCAAGTTCTCTAACTCCCCAGCAGAGTCGCCAGAAACTGTAGACGCGCTCAAACGTCCCGAGAAAATCCTGTTTTGTTCATTGGGCTTACAATAGTTCAGAATCAAATGGCATAGTTCTGAATCTATTCTCGCAAAGTGCAATGCAAGACCGATAGATCACCAAAGAGTCCAAATCCGGCAAATCGTTTTGGAAAACTGATTTTTGTAAAGAAGTGTCAAACATGGACTGCTTTGCCAAATACAGAGTCGCCACCTAAATATTTTATTTTGAGAAAATTTAGGAAACCCTGACGCGTGCCTAAGGCCACGTGTCCGTCATCACCAAAGTTGTCTCAGCTCAGGAACTTGGGTACGATTGGGGAAGGTCATGCAATGAGCACCCCCACTCACCCGATCAAAGATTGGCCACTACTAAACATTATATCGAGTTTTTGAAAACACATATGCTCTTATTCCAGTTATTAACCTATAATTACTATGCAATGCGCACAGCATACAAGTATAGACTGGAATACCTGAGTTGGAACAAAGTATTGCATATTCGTTTTGAAAACAGTTTGCTACTCGCAAGTAGGTTAAAATAATGATTTTGCCACCCTTAAGTGGGCTTAGAAAACATGGTGATTTGCCACTCTCAAGTGGGCTTGAAACTCGTAATCAATGAATTGTCCCAATTCAAGTACCCCAACCTTCACCCACAGGCGTTCAGGCAGTTATATCACATAAGCAAATAGTCTCATGGCAAACATGCTATCATGGCAGTCACTCACACACATGCAAGGATGCTAAAGCATAAACACTCACCGAGTACTCCGAGCCAAAAAAAGAAGCTAATTAGAAATCATGCATGAATCCTAACTATGCTAAGAATGCCTAATGCCACTTATGCAAAAATGCAACTACAGTAGGCTCGACTATTCTAAGATGGCATATGAGATGCAACAATCGATACATGTATTCAACTTGGAATTGAAATACAATGCAGTTAGCATGATGCGCCGAGCCAGATGTGTGCAATACAGATGAATGAAATGCAAGCATGCGAACATATAGATGCTAATTGAAACATGCCCTAAAACTAACCATCATAAGCTGGTAAATAAAAGGGAGAAAGACATGGGGTTGGAAGACATGCATCACACACACACACACACACACACTTATTACAAAGTTCTCCCTCTTGCGGAGGGTCCGAATAAATAATACAGAATCGAATTAACTAATTATTACACAACACTAGCTAATTAACAAATTAAACTAAGGAAGTAAATAAATTAGCATGCAAGCTACATGAAATGGACTGCCTCAGCTCTGTTCTGAATGATAAAGGATGCATGCATGCTCGAGTCACCTTGTCGGGAAATCCATCGCGATGTCTCAACTCGCCTTTGTTTGCAATTGAACTTAGAAACTTGCACAAAGCTCTAAGGAGATGAAACTCCACCTCGGGAATCTAGGGGAAGGCTACCGACCAGCTATAGGCATTGGAGACTGTAGCACGTCCGGCGGAGGGACCTCGGCTACAGTTCGGACTCGATTTGTGTCGCGGTTCTAAATCTGAACCAAAGAGTCCAAATCCGGCAAATCGTTTTGAAGAAAAACATATTTTTGAAAAGTAGTGCCAAACATGGACTGCTTTGCCAGATTACAGAGTCGCCACCTAAATATTTAAAACGGGAAATTTAGGAAACCCTGACTCGGTCAAGGCCATATGTCCGCTATCACCAAAGTGATCTTGGCTCGGGAGCTTGGGTACGATCGGGAAGGTCACTATGAGCACCCCTTCGCCCGTCCAAGACCGCCACTACTAACCGTGATATCCGTTTTTGAAAACATTACATGCTCTTGTTCCAATTATTAACCTAGAATTACTATGTTATGCGCGCAGCAAACAAGTATAGACTAGGTCGCCTAATTTGGAAATAAACATTGCATATCCGTTCGTTTTGAAAATGCTTTGGAATTTGCTACTCGCAAGTAGGCTAAAACATGGATTTCAATGAGTTTTCCAACTCAAGCAACCCAACCTCGACCCACAGGCATTCAAACAGTTTATCTCATGTAAGCACTTAGCCGCATGGTAAGCATACTGTCATGGCAACATTCACACACATGTGGTATGCTAAAGCGTAAAATACTTACATCGTACTCCGTGCCAAAACAAGAAACTAGTTAGCAAACATGCATGTCCTAGTTCATGTTAAGTGGCTAATGCAACACATGCAAAGATACAATCTAGAGTAGGCTCGGCTAACCCTAAACATGGCATGTGAAATGCGCGAGTAGCACGTATTCAATTTGGAATTGAAAGTACGATGCAGTTTGCATGATGTGCCGAGGCCGATGCATGTAAACAAATGCATGAATGCACACATGCATTGCATAAGGTATGCTAATTTGAATGTGCCCTAATCTACCAACATAAGCGGGTAAATAAAAGGGAGAAAAAAATAGGGATTGGAAGACATACACCCACTCACACACACTTATTACAATTGCGCCCTCACTCGAAGGGACCAAAATAATAATACAGTCCCAAAATAAATGAATAAATATTACAAATTCTAATTACTGAATAAATAAATGTGAAATGAAAGGGGGCCACAGCCCCTCACCTCGGGATGCGCGAATGATGCATGCTCGATGTCCGCCTTGCCCGGGAACCCGCACCATGCCTCTGTTCCCTCTGCTTTTGCTGCCCTGCCTCTCTGGAAAATTGCCAGAGTCCTGGGACACCTTCCACATACCCTGAATATTACCACCGGCTAAAGGGTTGGACCATCGGCTGCAGGGTTTGGCCACCGGCTGCAATTGAGATTATCGGCACAAAAAGTGTGACGGTCGGCACTGAAGAGTGCCGGTCGGCACTAAATTCCTGCAGGAGACAGTTTTGACATCAGCAGACAGCAACAGAGCATGGCATTGGATTTTTGAGCATATTTATGCATGGCCAATGCTTCCTATCATGAATGGGACTCAAGGAGACATGACTCTTGGTTCTAGGGCTATCAATTATGCACCTTGGTGCATGATAGCCTAAGATACCAAGGTTGCACTTTTAATATAAAAAATGCATGCAACACAACAATGATAACTAAGTCCCCATCATGCCAAAATCAAGGGCCTTAGTGACATGGGAATTAAGGTGTGTTTTGTCACTTGGAGTACAAACACCCCTCACTTCCCACACTTGGTTTGACACCCCAAACCAAGTAATGAAATGCAATCCATGCAAACATGCATGAATGATGCATTATGGAAATTAGGATGCTAGCAAACTAAGTACCATACAACTAACATATTAGGCTTGCAAAATGCCAAAGTGCGTGAGATGCTAGTGTGATGCAAACATGAGCCAAGTATGCAATGGAATCAATGTGTTACAACACCTAGTGGACCAAACATGCAACAAACATATAATGAGCATACTATGGTGGCCTTAACCACCATGGAGGAGGCCTCAAACCTCCCCAAAACAGTGGCCGAAACAGACTGAAATTATGGGCAAAATGCCATACAAGCATGCAAGCCAATAAGCCCAAAACCAAGGGCACCCAAGAGAGCATCTAACCATCCCTTACACAACCACTCATGGCATAAATCTAACAACCAAAAACAGACTTCTATCATGCAAAATGACACCCAAAACCCACATATGGCAGCCCCAAAATGTGTTAATCATGCAAGCATACACAATGCCAATTCCTAGACATAAAAGGGGACACCCTTGAGGCATGAAAATGGTCACGCATGTAAACATACACACATGATTTTTGGACTGAAATAGGGTCACAAATGATGCCAAATCATGAAGATGATCAATGTTGAACATGCTTAGGAACCAAAATGCATAAGGCTTACAAGCCTAGAATACAAAACAACCATGTCAAGCACCCTATATATGGCAAAATCAGTGGCTCACAGCCCTAATACATGGCAATATGATGCTAAAACTCTCATGGAACCAAGCTAAAACAGGCAAAGAACATGGCCTAGATGTAGGGCATGCTTTTAGGTATAAGAGAGCATTTCAAAGCAAGTATAAGATACATATTAAAGGCTACAAATCCGACCAAAAATAGAGGTTAAACATGCTCCAAAACACTCAAAAAAGTTCTGAAATGAAGCCTAATGCAAGTATGCATGCATGCTACTCTTTAGGCCAAATACAAAGGCAAGCAAAGGACAAGGGGGAGAGGGGTGTCCCTCCCCTATTTGAGACTTGGAAGTACCTTCCTCACCACTGAAAACTCACTGGTTTTCAGTGGTGAGAAGACCAAGAACACCAAGCAAGCAAAGCTTCAAGAAAAGACACCAAAATGGCCAAAACAAGGCCTAAGAGGGTGAGACTCTACCCAAACCACAAAATGACCTTAATGAATGTTCAAGAGCAGGTAAAAACAAGAGTTTTTCACGTTAAACACAAATCCAAAAACACAAAGCAAGAGGGGTAGAAATTAGTTGCAAGAATGGGGAAACTAAAGCAAAAAGTTTACCCTTGAAGATCCAATGAAGAACAGGTGGAGCAGCCCTCCTCTAATGATCAAAACCAGCCCAAGATCACACAAAACAACGTTCCAAGTCCCTCAATCTCGGAGATAGGTGTAATGGTATGTGTACAAGGGCAAAAAGGTAAAAAACACACTTTTAGGCCTAAAACACACACAAGAGATGAGAGAGAGGGAAAATATAGAGAGGGAAAGTATATCACACAGATATATAGATATAAGCTCTGGTTTTTTGACCTAAAATGGCTAACCCTTGTAAAGGGAGATGAGATGGACTTATATAGGCAAGAAAAGACTTGGTGGCTAAGCAAGAGAGGGGGGTCAAGGGGTGCAAAGGGTCCAAGGGGTTCTAGGGTTTCTAGAAGGTCCTAGGACAGCTGGCCAAGCTTCTCCAAGAAGCTTGGCCAAGGGTTCAAGCTCCATGAGGAGAGAGGGGGTCAAAGGGACCAAAGGGTGCACATCCGGGTATGGGGAGTGGTGATAGTGCATTCCAGCTGTCACAGCTGGCATGCACTATCCCTGGGGGTTCAAAGGGGTCACACCGACCAGCCAAAACAGTCACCGGCACAAAAAACTGCCGGTCGGCAACATACAGTGCCGACCGGCCAAGTATTTGGATAAAATAGTGCCGATGGCCACTAGGGAGTGCCGGTGTAGGTGTGGGGAAGCCGGTGGGCTTCAAGGATGGCTAATAAGCCTTCCCCTACCCTCAGATGCAAAACACACAAGTCTTGGTACAAAAACCTAGCACAGAACAAACCGGTTGAGAGGTCCTGAGGCACGGCGCGCAGCCGGGGCCTCCGGGAACTCAAAACAAACACCAACATGGATAATCACCGAGTGTTCCAGCGATGACGTCCAAGTCTTGAGGACGGTCAAAAATAGGGTGTCTACAGAGACCACCTGCCAAACACCCTTGGTGGTGAAAACCAGAAAAGGTGGTCGGCTTGCCAGAAAACCTGATCAGCCGGCCAGTTTCTTCTCCTGGTTTCTGCATTTTCTGCAACAAAGGCAAGAGAGAGAAAAGGCAAAGTATTTTCAACATATGTGTGCCAGACCACTCTCCCCGTCATCGCATAAGCTCTAGGGAGTGTAGTCCTCGATCCTCGTGCCATCAATCACGCATCCCGATGCATGATAGCCGAGGAGTCAAATTGCACGACTCAATGTGAAATGAATGCACATGTAAACACCTAAAGCCAACAACTCTATCATGGATAGTCAAGAGTGTCGGTGACCAAGAATCAAGGCATGTTTTGTCACTTTGAGTACGAAACGTCCCTCGTTTTCCATGTTTGGACTAAACCCTACTCCAAACACGATGCAACAAACAATGTATGGACAAATGCAATTCTAGCATGCGATCTAAATGCAATGCAACTAAGTGATGCAAAGAGGCACGGAATGACATGCAAACATGCAAATGGCATTCACAATGCTATGAACTAATCAATCGCATACTCAATGCACATGGATTATGTGGCATGCATGCACAATGCACTAACATACGCAATGCTATGAACGAGGCATATGCAATGCAATGATCAAACATGCGATAACATGGACTATAGGGCATATGCAACGCAAGATGGACTTAAACCAAGATGGACGGGCCTCGGCCACACCCAAATCAGTGGCCAATGGATGATGAAATCAAAGCAACAAGACACACACCAGCATGCACAATGCAAAGGCTCCAAGCCAAGGGCACAAGATACAACTCTCCAAGAGCATGGCAAGGATGAAACATGGAACACAATGGCATATATTTCAGCTCTGGAATGACATGCAAAATGGTCTCGAATCATGCAAACAAATCACCCGATGCATGTTGGATGGCACAATTACTGAAACTAGTGAAGTGCATTACACTAGAGGTATGCAAAGCGATGCCCAAATGACCAAACCAACCCCAAACAGTCCCTATACAGACCCAAAACAGTGGCAAAATGGACTAAAATGATGGCTTGCAATGCACAAAAATGAAGCTCATGCAATAGCCCAAAAATGAGGCATACAAGCACAACCCTCAAATGCATTTAAAGAGTGGAAAACAAGGGAATATGGCACAAGTATAAGTTTTGAAATAACATGTGTAATGATGCCAAAACATGAAAACAACTCAAGTTAAGCCTGCAAGAGGCTTCAAAACTCGAAGCTAGGTAAGGGTATTACACTACAAGCTTGCATGGAAAGCATCATTTGACCATGGGACCTCAAAAAAAAGATAAGGCAGTCCAAATAATGAATAACATCAGTTTAGAACATGGCCAAAATCTGCTAGAATCAAGGGCCAAAACAACATGCAATGTGAGCTAGCGAACATGGATTACATTACAAGCATATGAAGCATTCAAGAGGCCACTAAACCAGCAAAAGTTAGAGACATGACATGCCAAATAAAGCCCAAAAACCCACTAAAACATGATCAATGCATGCAAGAATGACATGCTCCTTTGATAGGCTATAAGAGGGGTTACTCTACACATGCAAGACACACACCCAAGGTGACAAAACCAACTCTAGAAAGAGCCTAGGCAGGCCATAAAAGTCACTGAAAAGGGCCTAAAACAAGGCTTGGAGATGTGCAAATGAAGGCTCCTTTGTAAGGCCAAAAATGCTAACAAACAAGGCCAAAAGAGAGAGGGTCACCCCTCTCTGATTTTGACCCTCAAAACAGCATTTCAACCACTGAAAATCCACTGGGTTTCAGTGCCTAAAAGGCCAAGAAAAGGTCAACACAAAGGCCTGAAGGCATGGCTCAAAACAAGGTAAAATGAAGCATGCAAGGGGAGAGATGACCCCCAACAACAAAATGATCTCAAACAAACATCAAAAGGACCTCAAAACAAGACTTTTTTCAATTTGACAACAAAGCTCAAATATTCATGCAAATAAGGCTAAGAGATGGATCGAAATAAAGCTTAAAAGAGGGAAAAAGTTTGTTACCCTTGAAACTCAACAAGACAGCAACTTTTCCAGCCCAAAACCAACTCTTTGAGACCTCTCAAGACCCTCCAAGAACCTTAGAACAATGGTGGAGGTGTGTGACTATGAGCTGTGGTGTAATAGGTCAAGAACAAGACCCTTTTGAACCCAAAACAAAGAGATATAGAGGAAAGTGTATGCACAAGCCGTAGACAAATTTCTGAACCCTCACCAAGGAAGAGGAGGGCCTCTCTTGTAAAGATACGAGGCCAAAGCTTCTCAAAGAAGCTAAAAACAAAGGTTAAAGATGTATGGAGGATCCAGTCTGTGTCTTCAAGCTGGCACAGCTGGCAACAACTCACAGAGACAAAACTGAGAAAGGCAAGCCGACCAGTTCAGGTGGTCAGCCGGCCACTTCCCCTGGTCGGTTGACCAGTTCAAAAGGGTCAACTCAAATAAAACTGGTCGGCAGCCCCATTTGGTGGTCTCCCAACTAAATGCAAGCTAGTGGTATGGTGGGAGACCAGCAAATGTGGCTAAAAGACCAAGGAGACCAGCTTCCTGACAAGAAAATCGACTGGCAGAGAGAGAAGTGGTCTCCAAGAGAAAAGGTGGTCTCCCACCCTTGTACCACCTCTCAAACAATGAAAACAAGGTCCATGCCAAAAATGAACCAAGACGGATGCAAAACGAGCGTTCGGGGGTCAAAACGTGCAGCCGAGTGCCTCGAAAATAGGCCGTTAAGCACTGAAACTGGCGTGCAACCACGAAGGTGGTCTCTCGGGCCACAGTGTCCCTCTAGGCAGAGGAAACATGGTGTGTGCAAAAAACTGGAGCAAACGAAGAATGTTAAGTGGTCCCGAGCCGAGGCGCACAGCCGACGGCTCCGAAAATCGAAAACTGGTCTCCAAATGGGAACAGTGGCCTGCGACCACGAAAAGTAGCCTACAGCCACTGAGAGATGGTCTACAAGACCTCTCCCTCCCTCCGGGAAGAGAAAGCAAGACCTCATCCGTAAACCGAGGCAAAGCATAAAAAGTTCCGACGTTCGGAGGCAAAGCTCTCAAGCCAAAACTCCGGAGACTCAAAACGAGCAAAATATGCACAATCACCGAGCGCTCAATCGATGACGTCTGAGTCTTAAGGTCGGTCAAAATTGGGGTTTCTTCAATAGTGTATGAACAGATACAGAGAGTATACAGTATGAACAGATAGAGAAAGTACAAAGTAGAAAGCACTGGTGTGTGAACAGATATAAAGCAGGAAGTATAAAGTAAAAAATGTGAAGTAGAAAGCATAAGTGCAAAGTAGGAAGTGGAGTGCATACCTCCTAGGCTCACTAGTAGCCTTCGACCCGCTCTCTCCTCATGTGGGAATTGGAGCTCATGTAGCTGTAAAGTGTGGCAAGGCTAGCTCCGCCCCAATCATAGAATCGAACCCAGGGCAAGGTCACTTAGGCACTTAGTAAATACAATCCTACGGTGTTCCACCTATTCGGAACAAGGTGGTACCGAAGAAGAACATCAGGATGCCC
The DNA here is from genome assembly GCA_025200525.1 of Camellia lanceoleosa. Lineage (NCBI taxonomy): Eukaryota > Viridiplantae > Streptophyta > Magnoliopsida > Ericales > Theaceae > Camellia > Camellia lanceoleosa. Next base: position 168,423,584 of record CM045760.1, on the reverse strand, counting down.
TGGGCATATTACTCTATCTTCTCCAGTGTCATGGGCTCGATCCCGCAGAAATGCTCAGAAAACCAGCTATACTGCACCATCGCTGGTCTGGATACAGGTGGGCGCACTCTAAGCCAGAAGATCTAAGTTGCCTCACACTCTCCCATATCTGTGTTGAAGGGGATTGGATCACCCCTTACTTTTAAGCCTGTTAGCATGGAGAAGTCATACGGAGTCATCATCATCTCCCCAGCGGAAGAGAAGTGGAAAGAAATGGTGGTGTCCCACCACCTCTCCACCAACGCTCCAAGAAGCGGCTGGCTCGCTATGAGGCATGAAAGTCTGGAGTAAAAAAGGTCGAAGCTAGCCTCATCAACAATGTGTAGACACCCCATTTTTGACTGTCCTCAAGACTTGGATGTTCTTGCAGGTACATCCAGTTAAAAGTTTGATTACTCGTCGAGTGCTCGAAATCCGCAACAGAACGCCACAGGTTTGAGCTTTATAAACCCTACATCAATTCTATCTCATTTTTGGACCATGTTTTGGTCCTTTCAGCATGATGTTTGTGGTGCACTGCTGGCCATTTCTGGGCACTGTCGGCCATGGATTTTGGCCTACCGGCCATTGATGTGCCGTGCCGGCCATCAATGAGCCCCTGCCGGTCATCATTGATGGCCAGCCGGCCACCAGTGTATCAGTAGATATTTTCTGATATTTTGTGCCAGCTGTTTGCACAAGTTGGAGCATCTACTTACACATGGATGGTTAGATCTCTTTGAGAGGATTTTGTATCTTTTATATATAGAAGCCTTCCTCTTGCATGCTTAAGGTTGGAAATTTTGAAGACAAAAAATTTCTCTCTCTCTCTCTCTCTCAGAATCCTCTCTCTAAAATATTTTACCTTAAAGCCTAAATTCTCTACACTTTTACATAGAACCCCTTGATCAAACTTGATCATCTTGGTGTTGAGGTTTCTTGAGGTCTTATTTGAGCTCTAAAAGAGGGTTTTAGCTTGGTTTGACTTGCCTTTCTTGCCTATATAGCATCTTGTCTTCAAAGAGGTAGAATACTTGTATTTTTAGCTTAATTTAAATACTTGTTTGGCCATCTTTGCATGCTATTCTGAGGCTGTTTTTGACCTCTGAAATCTCTATTTTTATGGTTTAAAATGGTGGTTTGAGGTTTGTTTTGGAGTTAGGGGTGCATCACCTTTTTTGTAGCTTGTTTGGTTAAGTGTTGTGCCTTTATTCAAAGCTTTTAAAACAAATTTTTTTGGCCTTTTAACCACTGAATTCTAGGGGATTTTCAGTGGTACAAACTTTGTTTTGAGGTCCAACATAGGAGGGGGTAGCCTCCCCTCCTTGTGTCTTGTTTGCAAGTATAGATAGCCTAACATGTGAGCATGTTTTTCTACCTTTTTGTGACTTGATCTCAGTATGTTTTAGCTACTAATTTGGCATGATTTAACTCTGTTTTGGGTTGTCTTGGTCATATGAGCCTTGTCTTGTGTAGTTGTAGTGCAATTGGCTTCACTAGCTTAGCATTTTGGGTCTCTAAACTTGATTTGCTTGAGATGTTTGCATGTTAAAGTGTCATTTTATATGTAATTTCAATGTTTATAGCTCTATCACATGCTCATTTTCTTTACTCTTTCATTGCTTTTTAGAGTTGCTTTTGAGTCTTGTTTATAGCCTAACATGTGAGCATGTTCTTCTAGCCTTTTGTGCCTTGATCTCGGCAAGTATTAGCCACTGTTTTGGCATGTTTAAGCTCTATTTTGAGCTGGTTTGGTCAGTTGAGCTTTGTATTGCATGCCTCTAGTGTACTGTTCTTCACTAGTTTAGTGTTTTTGGCTTTTAAACATGTTGTGCATGAGTTGCTTGCATGTTGTAGTATCATTTTTCATGCCATTTCAACACTAAAATTTCTATAACCTCCCTCATTTCTTCACTTTTACATTTTCTTTGCGGTTTGGTTAGCCATAAGGTTGTGTTTAAGCTTGAGATAGAGCTTGTGCTCAATGGTTTTAACCTTCTTTTGAGGGTTCCTCCTAACCAAAGCCATGATATCTCTCATGTCTTAGATCATCCTTTGATTAACCCCTCTCTCATTAGAGGACACTCTTTTTGGACTTAACCGATTAAAGAATGGCTTAGTAATGCTAAAATGAGTAAACAAGAATTGGACAAGTAAAACATGACCAAGATAAGCATGTTGTGTTTGCATTGCATGTGTTTAATTGGACGTTATATTGAACACAAGGTAGATTGGTCCATTTCATACTCAAAGTGATGAAATGAGCCAATCTCCTTTGTCTCCATCACCCTTGATCATGCATGATAGGGTGGTGGTCCTTTGAGTCTTGTTTTTGTGCATTTATTGAAAGTGTACAACTTGGATGTTTGGCCATCATGCATTGAAAGTGCTTGATTGGTGGTTTTGGATCCAAGAGTGCCACCCCTTTGATGTTTTAAGATGATAAGGAGGGGCACAGTACAAACATATCTTTGGAAAACCCTCACTTTTCCTCTATTTGTGCTCTGTTGTAGTGTGGTGATTCAGTACACCAGTGGCCGGCAGTGGCTCACTAATGGCCGACAGTGCTACATCTTTGGCCGGCAGTGCCTCTTTTGGGCCGGCAGCAACCAGTCATAGCCGGCAGGCCACTGGTGCATTCCTCAGCATTGAATTGGTAAGGTGGAGTAGAAAGTTCTTAGTCAACCCTACAAACAGAGCCTCTCAAGAGCAAACTGGTGGGCTTTTCAGGGCAAAAACCGAGTGCATGCATATTCAACTTCCTAAAGCAGAGCTGAGGTACTGTAGTTAGTGCTTTACATGTTTAGTTAGCATGGTTTTGTAATTTAATTAATTAGTTTGCTGATTAGTTAAGTGTTGTAATAATTAAGTAGCTTGGCTTAGCTATTTCTTTATTTTGTTTTGTAATAATTAGTCTAATTAGTTTGATTAACTTAGCTTATTTATTCGGACCCTCCTTCGAGAGGGCGTAATGTTGTAATAAGTGTGCGTGTGCGTGTGCATGTCTTCCAACCCCACGTCTTTCTCCCTTTTATTTAACCGCTTTCGATGGTTAGTTTAGGGTCATTTTCAATTAGCATACATTGTGCTTGCATGTTTGCATCATTCATTTGTTTTGCATGCACCGAGCTCGACGCATCATTCAAATTGCATCGCAATTTCAATACACTTATTTGAATACGAGTTTAAAAGCATGTTACCAAAGTGTTGCAAATACCATGATTAGGTAGCCAAGCCTATTTACATAGCATATTGCATGTGTTGCGTTAGGCATTTTGTATAGTTAGGATCATGAATATTTTTCTAACTTTGTTTTCTTAGCTTGGATTACTTGGTAAGCTTTTACGCTTTAGCATACTTGCATAAGTGTGAGTGATGCCATCATAGCATGCTTGCCATGAGGCTATTTGCTTAAATGATTAACTACATGAATGCCTGTGGATGAAGGCTTTATTACTTGAATTAGAACAATTCGATGAATGTGAGTTTTAAGCCCACTTTGCGAAGTGGCAAAATCATGTTTTAAGCCCACTTGAAGTGGAAAATCCGCGTTTTAGCCCACTTAAAGGTGGCAACTTCAAACCATTTTCAAAAACAAACATGAGTTGTTTTGTTCCAATTCTTATGATTTAGTCTATACTTGCTTGCGTACGTGTCACGTAGTAAAGTTAGCTAATAATCGGAATAAGAACACATGTGTTTATAAAAACAACATATCATGCTTAGTAGAAGCCGACCCTTTGATCGGGCGAGCGGGGGTGCTCATTTCATGACCTTACCCCCTCGTACCCAAGTTTCCGAGCCAAGGCAACTTTGGTGATGATGGACACGTGGCCTTTGGCACGAGTCAGGGTTTCCTAAATTCCCCAAAAATAAAATACTTAGGTGGTGACTCTGTAATCTGGCAAAGCAGTCCAGTTTGGCATTATTTGATTTAAAATCTGATTTTCCAAAATGATTTGCTGGATTGGACTCTTTGGTGTTTATCAGTCTCACATTGCACTTTGTGAGATTAGATTCAGAACCGTGACAGGAGTTCAAATTGTAGAACCAATTCGAGCCTCTCCAAAAGGGGGGAAGGGCGAAGAAAGTCAAGTTGCACAATGTCGCGAACCCCCGCGGGGAGCTCGTAGTACCAATCCCTGGCCGTCGCCGCTCCATACCCTCTGTAGGCACGGGAGTCTCCTTGTGACAAAGAAGAGTGAATCAGATGAAAGACAATGATGCAAGAATAGTCAGAATAAAGGCAGTGCAAGAAATGCAATTCAAGGAAAGGCAGAAATACATGGAAATAGAGTTTTTAACCACTGTGGCACCGTAAGAAAGATAAGAGTCTGGCTCCTTCAGTAGAAGATCCTCTAGTATGCCACGAGCAAAATCATTGAAGTGCTTGATGCCTCCAGACGACAATATGTGTGTGCAAGGATGATATGTCGCCAAATCAAATGACCGAATCCCCAGTGGTAATGGCTTGGGCTTGAGTTCTAAAGCGAACTCTACCTCCAGATGAGCTGTAGTACCCTCCGCAGCTAGCTCCTCAACCTCAGCAGCGGGTGATAATGGATGTGGGACCTTGAAAGGAACCCCCTCATGTGGAATATCATCTGCCATTTGAGAAAGTAGGTGAAAAGTGGGCGAAAAATGAAGAAAAATGGAGAAAAAAAGGAAAACTTGGAAAAAGTCAACCTTAGGAGAGAGAAAATAGGATAAAAGTCAAAACCTGAGAAAGTTCACGAAACCCGAGAGAAACTTGAGGGAAACAAGCCTAAAGTGGTGAAAATGCAGAAGAAAGCGACAAAAACAAAATATGTTCATTTCAAAACATAAAGAATCAAGAGGGTTTCGCGAAAAAAGTTTGCATAGGGCATTGTAAAGCGCGTATAAAGCACAAATCTAGAGAGAGGAAGCACCTAGAGAGAGAGAGGGTGTTTTCGGATGTATAGAAGTGAGGAAATGAAGTATGGAGGTGTGTACTTAAAGACCCATGCGCGAAAGGACCAAATTGCCCTGATCTACGCACAAGTGGCTGGCAAGCCACTATTTGTAGCTAACAGTCCACATTTACAGACGACAAGCATAACTTTTGGCTGGCAGATGGCTAGTGGTCTCCATTTGTGGTCTAGTACTGTATTGTGCCTCTGTTTCCCGAGTGGTGTATGGAAGGTTCTTATTTTGAATTCAGATTAATTTTGGAGAAACTTAAGGTTGTGTTTCAGTGCGTGAATATGCCCTACTTGCCAAGATGAATGAGGTGTAACCTTTTTGAACATGTTGCAATGTCTCTCAGAGGTAAATCGGAGGCTGTTGCTTTCCCTACTTTTGCTCGTTCTGTTAACTTACATATTTGTTTCTTTCTGTTGCATCGAATATGCGTTTTCACATACGTTTGTATTGCATGCATGCCCCGTATCATTCATGATTCATGAATTGAGTATGCTTGCATAGAATATGCTTTCAATTAACATTGTACAACGGTTGTATGTCTTCCACTGGAACATTGTCAACTTGTTCACTTTATGCATCTATCGCACTTGTTCGCTGAGTACCTTGTTTTTCTATCTCCGTGGGCTTCATTTTCCGAGGCCGAGACTGTTTGTTTGTACCCTTGTTGACTCATTTAAATCGGTTAAAAACATCAAGTGCGCCCAGTGTTCACACTATCTCTCTTCCTTTCGCATGCAACGTGTTAGGACTATTCAAATCGATTAAAAACATTGGGTGCACCCGGTGTTCACACCACCTTTCCTCCTTTTGCATGTAACGCGTTAGGATTATTCAAATCGGTTAAAAACATCGGGTGCACCTAGTGCTCACACCACATTTCCTTTTTTCACGTGCAATGCGTTATGATGGTTCAAATTGGTTAAAAACATTGGGTGTGCTGAGTGTTCACACCACCTTTCCTCATTTCACGTGCAACGCATTAGGATTGTTTAAATTGGTTAAAAACATCGGGTGCGCCCTGTGTTCACACCACCTTTCCTCCCTTTGTGTGCAACATGTTAGGATTATTCAAATCGGTTAAAAACATCGGGTGCGCCTGGGGTTCACACCATCTCTCTTCCTTTCACATGCAACGTGTTAGGATTATTCAAATTGATTAAAAACATCGGGTGCGCCCTATGTACACACCACATTTCCTCCTTTTGTGTGCAATGCGTTAGGATTGTTCAAATCGGTTAAAAACATCGGGTGCACACGATGTGCACACCACCTTTCCTCCTTTCGCGTGCAACACGTTTGGATTATTCAAATCAATTAAAAACATCGGGTGCGCTTGGTGTTCACACCACCTTTCCTCCTTTCGCGTGCAACGCGTTAGGATTATTCAAATCAGTTAAAAACATCAGGTGCGCCCTGTGTTCACACCACCTCTCCTCCTTTCACATGCATCGCATTAGGATTGTTCAAATCAGTTAAAAACATCAGGTGCGCCCAGTGTTCACACCACATTTCCTCCTTTTGTGTGCAACATGTTTGGATTGTTCAAATCGATTAAAAACAACGAGTGCACCTGGTGTTCACACCACCTTTCTTCCTTTCACATGCAACGCATTAGGATTGTTTAAATCGGTTAAAACATCGGGTGCGCCCGGCGTTCACACCACCTTTCCTCCTTTCACGTGCAACACGTTAGGATTGTTTAAATCAGTTAAAAACATCAGGTGCGCCCGGTGTTCACACCACCTTTCCTCCTTTCCCATACAGCGTGTTAGGATTGTTTAAATCGGTTAAAAACATCAAGTGCACCCGGTGTTCACACCACCTTTCCTCCTTTCACATGCAGCGTGTTAGGATTGTTTAAATTGGTTAAAAACATTGGGTCCACCCGGTGTTTACACCAGCTTTCCTCCTTTCGCGTGTGACGCGTTAGGATTGTTTTCCTCGATTAAAAACATCGTGTGTGCCCCGGTGCTCACACCACCTCTCCTCTTTTCACATGCAAGGCGTTAGGATTGTTCAAATCGGTTAAAAATCACAAGTGCGTCTGTTTGTTCACACCGCCTCTCCTCCTCTCGCGTGCAACCCGTTAGCATTGTCTAAATCGGTTAAAAACATCGGGTGTTCCCGGTGTTCACACCACTCCTCCTCCTCTCGCATGCGACGTGTTGGGATTATTTAAATCGGTTAAAAACATTGGGTGTTCCTGGTGTTCACACCACTCCTTGCGATGCGTTAGGATTGTTCAAATTGGTCAAAAACATTGGGTGTGCCCTGATGTTCACACCACTCCTCCTCCTCTCGTGTGCGATGCGTTAGGATTGTTTAAATCGGTTAAAAATAGCAGTGTGCCTGTTTGTTCACACCACACTTCCTCCTCTTGCATGCAACGCGTTAGGATTGTTTTCCTTGGTTAAAAACATCGGGTGTGCCCGGTGTTCACACCACCTTTCCTCCTCTCGTGTGAGACGCATTGGGATTGTTTTCCTCGGTTACATCAGGTGCGCCTAGAGTACCATCTTTTCACCCTCTCTGCGCAAGGTGCAATTTGGGTTTTGAACCTTTTTCGTTCTCCCTATGTGAGATGTAGCTTGGCTTATATTTTCTTACATCCTTTCTACGTGAGATGTGGTTTGGTTTGCACTTTTGTTATCTCGATCGCATGAGACATGTTGATTTATTTGCGTCTTTCCGTGTGAGACATGGCTTGAATCGTTTTGCTTTAATTTATGTTGCATTGCTTTGTTTCATTGCATGATCATAAGTTATTTCTCCTGTATGTGTTTTACATCTTGCCCCTGAACTATAGTAGTTTGATTCCTTGCAAAGGGATATATCAGTAGCTTGCGAGCACAACCGTTTAATTTATGTCTTGTTTGTTTCGCCAAAGTCGTACGGCCTTGTCAAAATGGGTTGTCTTTGGGCTTTGACATTCACTCACGTGATTTCATGACTTCGAGTTTTGTCAAAGAAAAGTAACTGTAGACACCCCATTTTTGACTACCCTTATGACTTGGACGCCACCGCTTGCGCACCCAATGATGAATGTGTATGCTTGTTAGGTACTCGAAGTCCTTAGCAGGATGCCACACCTTTGAGCCTTAAAACCTTGCAAACCTTGTGCCTTATTTTTGCACCAAAACCCTAGTCTTTCAAACCTAAAAAACCTGGGACCTGAAGTGTGACAACCCAACTCGGTATTATGCAATTTAATCTTAATTATGCCTATAATTATGAGCTTGATATGATTTTGAGTGTTAATTGTACGATTATATGTGTCTTTGAAACTATATCTGTTTAGCATAGGAAAATATGTTCGATTTCCTATTATGAAATTTGAATTGAAGGCCGTAAAGGCATCAGAGACCAAAATTAATTATACCATTGTGATTAGCATAATTTTTAGAGCCTATGATGAAATTTAATTAAAAATTGATTCGGAATCAATTAGATTAAATTGATTAATTTGAGCATAATTAAATTAGCTCTAATTAAGGTTGATTATGGGAATGTATATATAGAAACTAAATGTTCTTAAGCTCATTTACATGATCTCCAAACCTGAAATTAGGCACTCTAGAAAGAGAGAGTGAACCGAATTTAGAGAGAGAAAGAGGCCAACATTGAAGATTTTGCAGGGGAATTGGAGAACTAGGTGAATTAGCTCAAGATTTAGCTATATTTGAGACGATTGAAGCCTCAAGGTGAGCAACCAACCTCTAATCATTGAATTTAAGCTTAGAATTATGTGAACTCAAGAGAAATGGTAATCAAAAACAAGAATTAATTTGAATTTGATGAATTTGAAGTCATTATAACCATGCATGTAAAAGATTGCCATGAATTTTTGTACTTGAGCATGAAATATATGATCCATGTTGAATTTTTATTAAGATTCATGCTTTTGATCATCTTTTGCATCATTTAAGTTGAGAATGGAAGTTGTATTCCACATGCAAGCACAATTCATGGAGGTATAAGTTTTGGTTGCACAAATTTGAAGCATTGGAGATAAGTTTGGTATAAATTGAGTATGCATGTAGTTAATTCATGGGAATTGAGCTTCATAATGTTGTAAATTTAGCATTTGTATCATGTTAGAAGATGTACAAGTGAATTATGAGTCATAACAAGCAAGTTACATCAATTGGGATGCAAATTTGAAGCTTAAACAGAGTTCTAGAAAACCCAGAATTCGACTTGTCCGCTCGAGCGAGAGAAGTGTCGCTTGAGCGTGGAAATTGAGCTCCTAGAAGTTTTACAGAATCTTACAGATCACTCGAGCGACCAAAGTGGCGCTCGAGTGAGGACCTTTTTACTTTGTCTTCCGCTCGAGCGAGGGAAGTGTCGCTTGATCGTGGAAATTGATCTCCCATAAGTTTTACAGAATCTTACAGATCGCTCGAGCGACCAAAGTGGCACTCGAGCGAGGACCTTTTTTACTTAGTCTTCTGCTCGAGCGACCGTCGAGCTGGAAATTCATGCAACCAGTACTTTTGTAGACCACTCGAGCGATGGAACTTACGCTCGAGTGACCTCCCTTATTTTTGAATCCCCGCTCGAGCGAAGGAAGCTACGTTAGAGCGGAGTGCCCTATTTCAGAAATTTTGAAAAGACGTTTTATGTTTTGTTTTCCGTTCTTTTTCACTTCTAAGCACTCTTAGGCATGAATTGAGTACACTAAATGAATTAAAGAGCATGGAAAAAGCCTAAGAACGTTACGCAAATTAAAGAACGGATTGAATTGTATTGTGACCCAATGTGTTATGAATTATGTAGGGTCAACTGCAAGGGCAAATCAAGCACCGGAATATAGTGAGTAATATCTTAGTAAAGATATTTTTGTATATGCATTATTTCCTAAATGTTGCCTACGTGGTAATTTCTAAACTTACGAATTTGTACTATGAATGAGTATTCTATCCGCTCGTTTCGTGAAAGAATCTGTAAAGTGAATGTTGTAAAAATGGAAAATGGGCCTAAGGCTGTTTGGTAAATTTGACAAGGACATAGATTGGGCCCAATGCCATTTGCAATGTTTAATAAGATAGACTAAAAGTCATCTTATGCATGAATTGGGCCAAATGTTGGACAGGCCTGTCCGTATATAATTAGATTGGGCCTAAGGCCATTTGGAATGTTTAATTCGACCAAAGGTCGTTTTGAATAAGGAATTGATTGGAACGAAGGTCGTTTTGAGTATGAATATGGATGTGTAGACTCAACTTTCTTCGCGCGCGCCCCTTTCGGAGAGGCGCGAATTGGTCTTCTACAGTTCGGACTCATGTCACGATTCTGAATCTAATTTCACAAAGTGCAATGTGAGACTGATAAACACCAAAGAATCCAATCTGGCAAATCATTTTGGAAAATCAGATTTTAAATCAAATAATGCCAAAACTAGACTACTTTGCCAGATTACAGTGTCGCCACCTAAATATTTTATTTTTGGGAAATTTAGGAAACCCTTACTTGTGCCAAAGGCCACGTATTCGTCATCACCAAAGTTGCCTCGACTCGAGAACTTGGGTACGAGAGGGGAAGGTCTTGAAATGAACACCCCCGCTCCCCCAATCAAAGATCGGCCTCTACTAAGCATGATATGTTGTTTTACAAACACATGTGTTCTTATTCCGGCTATTAGCTAACTTACTATGTGATGCGCACAGCATACAAGTATAGACTAAAATTGCAAGAATTGGAACAAAACAACTCATGTTTGTTTTTGAAAATGATTTGAAAGTGCCACTCTTAATTGGGCTAAAACTTGGATTTGCCACCAAACATGATGGGCTTAAAACATGATGATTTGCCACTTCGCAAAGTGGGCTTAAAACTCACAATCATCGAATTGTCCCAATTCAAGTAATCGAGCCTTCATCCATAGGCATTTATGTAGTTAAGCATATAAGCACATAGCCTCATGGTAAGCATGTTAAACGTGGAAACACTCACACTCATGTAGTATGCTAAAGCGTAAAGCCTTACAGTGTACTCCAAGCCAAAACAAAAGCTAGTTAGAAACAATACATGATCCTAACTATGCAAAATGCCTAATGCAACACATGCAATAATGCAACTAATAGGCTCGGCTATCTAAGATGGCATATGAATGCAATTCGATAACATGCTTTGAAACACGTATTCAAATAAGTATATTGAATTGACAATGCAGTTTAAATGATACGCCGAGCCTTGGTGCATGTAAGACAAATGAATGATGCACGCATGCGAGCATAAGGTATGCTAATTGAAATCTGCCCTAATCTAACTATCGAAAGCGGATAAATAAAAAGGAGAAAGACGTAGGGTTGGAAGATATGCACACACACACACACTTATTACAACATTGCGCCCTCTCAAAGGAGGGTCCAAATAAATAAGCAAAGCTACGCTAAGCTAAGCTAATTATTACAAACCAACTGATCAACTAACTTAGATAATTAATTACAAACCGAATTGAAATTGAATATCTAACTAGCTGCACAAACTAATTAAGTACAATACTCGAATCAAATAACTAGCTACAACTAACTAATTAAAGCAAGTAAAGTGGCCTCGCGGGCGAGGGAGGCATGCATGCTTGGCTGGCTTCCTCCCGAAATTCCATCGCCTTGCCTTCAGTTGTCTCTGTTTGCACTCGCCTTGATTTTTGACACTGAACCAATCTTGCAGACTACTTTTGCTTCAAAACAGGAATCATCTTGCATAGAAATGAACTGGTGGCCTGTCGGCCACTCCAACTGGCCAGTCGGCTACCTGCTTTTCCAAAATGTTTTTTTTGCTGCAACAGAGAACAACAGAGGCAAAACAAGGCATTTTGCAAGAAATGTAGGTACCGTCACTCTCTTCATCATTTCTCAAGCTCAAAGGAGAGTGGCACTTGGCTCTCAAGCCACCAATCAAGCATCTCAATGCATAATGGCCAAAGGACCACGCTTGTACGAGCTTAATAAATGCACACATAAGACTCGAATGATCATCACCCTATCATGCATGATCAAGGGTGACGGCGACCAAGAAATGCAGCATCTTTCATCACTTTAAGTATAAAATGTCCTTCATTCCTCGTGTTTGGATTAACGTCCGATCCAAACACGTACAATGCAACACAAATGCTTATCTTATTCATGTTTTACTTGGTTTATTTTGTTTACAAATTTAAAATTAACGATTAATTCTTTAACCAATTAAGTCCAATGTGAAAGTCCTCTAATTGGATAGGAGTCAACCAAATGAGGGTTTAAAACATGAGAGAGATCATGCCTTTGGCTAGGAGGAATCCCCAAAAGAAGGTTAAAGCCATTGCGCACAAGCTCTATCTCAAGCTTAAACACAACCCGAAGGTTAACCAACCCTCAAAACAAATCAAAAGTGAAGAAATGGGGGAGGTTGCAGAATTATAGTGCCGAAATGGCATGCTCAAGACACTAAATCATGCAATCAACATATGCACAACATGTTAAGGGCCAAAAGCATTGAAACTAGTGAAGAGCACTACACTAGAGGCATGTAATACCAAACTCAAATGGCCAAACCAGCTCTGGACAGAGCTAAATCATGTCAAAACAATGACTACAACATGCTGAAATGGCAGCATAAATGTCAAGAAAAGCATGCTCAATTGTTGGCTCACAAACAAGACACAAAGCACAACCCTCAAAAACAATGAAGAAGTGAAATATGTGAGAGTATGATAGAGGTTTATGCACTGAAATTATATGCTAAATGATGCTATGGCATGCAAACAACCCAAGCAAAGCATGTTGGAGGCCTTAAAACACAAAGCTAGTGAAGCCCTTTATTCTATAGCTATACAAAACATGGCTCATATGATCAAAGAAACTCAAAACAGAGCTAAATCATGTTAAATTAGTAGCTAAAACATGCATGAGTTAAGCTAACACAAGCTAGAACAATATGCTAAATCATCAAATATGCTAGGCTGGTAAGTATGATTGCACTACAAGTACAAAAAGCAAGCAACAAGTGACCCAACCAGCCAAAAATAGAGTTAAAGCAGGTCAAAATAAAGCCAAAAACATGCTTGAACTAAGCTTCAAAAAGGGAGAAATATATGCTCACATGTTAGGCCATCTACACATGCAAACAAGACACAAGGAGGGGAGGCCACCCCCTCCTATTTGGGACCTCAAAACCAAGTTTTTGCCACTGAAAATCCCCTAGATTTCAGTGGTTTAAAGGCAAAAAGAAGTTGTTTGAAAAGCTTTAAAAGGTAGCACAATTCTTACCAAATAAGCAACAAAAGAGGGTGGACCACCCCTAACTCCAAAAAGGCCTTAAACTACTATTTTTAAACCTTAAAAATAGAGGCTTTTGTAGTTGAAAACTTGGCCAAAAACAATATGCAAAGGTGGCCAAACAAGTAAATGAAACAAAGCTTAAAAGGGGGTAAGGCCTTACCCTTCAAGAACAACAGCAAACAGCAAATATTCTGGGCCAAAATCAAGTGAAAGACATCAAACCAAGCTTCAAGGGACCTCAGCTCCAAGGTGAAGGTGTTTGGCTCAGAGGTTGTACGCAAATATGTAGAGATTTCCCACTTTCAAGCACAAAATAGGAAGAGAGAGAGGATTCTAAAGAGAGAGAGAGAGAGAGAGAGAGAGAGAGAGAGAGAAATTTGCTCCCAAATTTTGTAACCCTCAAAATGGGGGAGAGAGCTCCCCTTATATAGAAATACAAGCCTAAGGCTTGTTTCCATCCCTCCATATGTATAGAGGATGACTTCAATGATCAATAGCTGGTATAGCTGGCACACAAAATATCTGAAAAAAGAGAAAAATAGCCGTCGGCCACTCTAGGTGGCTAACCGGCCACCTCCTCTAGCCGATCAGCCACCCTAGGTGGCCAACAAGAGGAAAAAGTGGCCGACAAGGCCTTTCTTCCCTCCAGGCAAAGGGCATTAAGGTTTGGCCCAAAAACAAGGCCAAAACACAGAGAGTTTAGAGGCTCAAAGACAAGGCATTCCGTCAAGAGCTTCGGGCACTCAAAACGAGCACAAACATGCACAATCATCGAGTGCACAAACGATGACGTCCAAGTCTTGAGGACGGTCAAAAATGGGGAGTCCACAGGATGTGACCGTAATTATATACGCATAGCTATGGATATGAGAATGTTGGACCCAAGGTCGTTTAGTATTATGATATGAAGGACCGATGGTTATTGGTGCATGGATCCATTAGACCTGAGGTCAGTCTATGAATAAGTATTGGACCCGAGGTCATTTTGTTTAGGTGGACCCAAGGTCATTTTGTGTACAATAAACCTGAGGTCGTTTTGAGTGTGAATTAGACCTGAGGTCGTTTTGTATATGAATATGATGTATTGGACCCGAGGTCATTCTGCTTTACTATGATCTATAATGCTGATATGACTGGGAATAGTAGTTCAATGTTTAAATTATAAGTATGACTCATTTATGAACGAATCTCATTCATTAACCTCCTTACTCTAATATTATCCACTGGGCTAGCTCACTTTGTATTAATATGTATGTAGGTGAGCAGCGGGATGTCCAGTCTAAGCCCCAGTGAGCGATGAAAGACCAAGTCTTGTGAGGTCAACCAAGGTCACCTCATGCAAAGGCTTTACTTTTATTTTACCCTTCTTTTGTTCTTTTGTAGTCACGTATGACCGCACTTGTATAATCTTGGTTTTGGAGTTTTGTTTTTGCTGAATGATGTATACTAAATGATCCTGGACCTATATAATACTTGTACAATATGAATATTGTGTGGTGTGAGTTATTATATAAACATGAGAATGTTTTGGTTAAGCCATATATGCATAGCTCGTTGGACAATTGAAAAATTTTACTTCCGCAATTTGGCCCCCTATTATTAAATATGACTAAATTTCTGACTGAGGCCGCAGGTAATCTCGTGATTATTAGCCAGTTATGACTCTAATCCATAGGGGCAGATTCGGGTCTTAACAGAGTGGTATTAAAGCACGAGTAATGACTCACACCCTTGTCCAAATGAGCAATAGAGTGTCTAGAAAAGATCTAAGTTGCATTCATGTGGTAAATGTATGTTTGGATACAATGAGGAATTGATAAGTGATTTGAAATATGCAACTGCATGATATATATAACTGTTGCCTAATTGCATGAATGTGTTCTTTTGTACATGAATATTGTGCATATCTTTTATGTGAAATATAATGCAAGTCTCATTAGATAATGGTGAGAACAAGAGTCGATGAGCTAGAAGAGTCCTCCACTAACCGGCTAGACCGAATGGAGAGAATGATACAAGATATGGCAGAAACACTAACGCAATAGCAGGAATAGCAACAATAGTGGCAACACCCACAACCCCCACCTCCGGTACAACCTATACCGGATATGCAAAATGACGGCTGGACAATAACCTTCACTAAAGAATTCAAGAAAATGAAGCCACCACTGTTCCACGTGGGTGTAGACCCATTGAAGGCTGAAGCTTGGTGTAGACACCCCATTTTTGACCGTCCTTAAGACTTGGGCGCCACAAATTGATTACTTGGTGATAAAAGATGTGCAGTGCAAAGGTACGATTTCTTCAGCAAGAGGAGCTTCAAATCCCAACCTTACACCCCATTTTGGACCAAAACTATTTTGACCAAAATAATTTTAGACCTTAAAACCCTCTCTTTCAAAATAGTTTTTGAAAATGATTCTACGATGTTTCGAGGCTCGCATTTCGTTAAATGTTGCGCTTTTCGGTAAATCGAGCAAGGACAAAGTGAAAATGAATGAAAGAGAGGTGAACGTTTTGAAAAATATTTAAAACATCTTGGTTAGGGGTTTGGAGTTGAAGAAAATTGGAGGAGAGGGAAGAAACCTAGTTGGGGAAAAAGTTGGGCATGAACCGTTAAGAGAGAGTCAAGAAGCCCTCGCTAAATCGGGCCTATCCATTCGTACACTTAGACTTAAGTTATGAGGCCACCACCGTTGGAAAGAAGACTTCCGGGGATTCATTTTGCACTCAAGAATCTCCTAAAGCCGAGTCCAGATGGGGGAGATATGGTTGATTGAAGTTGGGCATCGATCTGGTTAGGACCAAAACTGAGCAGTCTTCACTAAAAGAGGCATATCTTTCTTCACACTTCAAATTTTCATGTGAGACTATCGCCATTGGAAATAAGACTTATGGGGCTTCAATTTAGGCTGAAGAATAACCTAAAAAAGAGTCCAGATGAAGGAGATATATCTGTTTAAAGTCCGGGCCAGAACCAGTTTTTGCTGTCGGCCACTGGGGGAGTGTAACGGCCACAAATGGAGTTTTCCAGCCATAGGTCGGCCAGAAGTGACCCTTTTCGGCCACCATTAGTGGCTGGTCGGCAACCAATGGTGGCCGGTCAGCCACAAATGTCTAAGAAGCTCAGAATTTGTAGATATTTTGCTCCAGCTGTCTTCCAAATGCTCAAACTGTCTCTAAATCAGATATTTTCGACCAAGGCTTGTACTTTTCTATATATAGAGGCCATATCTCTCATATTGCAATGTTAGAAAATTTTGGTAGCCTCTCTCTCTAAAATCCTCTGTCTCTACAATTCTCTCTCTCTAGATTTATCTTTCTCTTGCCCTTTTGTGCATACAAGTAGAGATACACCTCTCCTTTGCCTAGAGATCCTTAACCAAAGTTACTTACCTTTGGGATAAGATTACTTGGAGCCTTGTTTGAGCTTTAGAAGGAGGATTTAGCTTGATTTGGTGCCTCATTTGTGCCTAAAGTGTGTTGTGCTTCAAAGGTATAGAACTTACCCTATTTAAGCTTGTTTTGCATGCTTGTTTTGCCATCTTTTCAAACTATTTTTGGCCTGGTTTTCAACTACAAAAACCTTTATTTTTAAGGTTTAAAAATGGTGATTTAAGGCCTTTTTGAGTTAGGGGGTGGTCCCTGTAGACGCGTCCGAGTGGGCCTCAACGCTACAGTTCGGACTCAAATTGTCACGGTTCTTAATCTGAACCAAAAAGTCCAAACCCGGCAAATTGTTTTGGAAAATAGATTTTTGTAAAGAAGTGCCAAACATGGACTGCTTTGCCAGATAGAGAGTCACCACCTAAATATTTTTTATGGGGGAATTTAGGAAACCCTGACTCATTTGCCTAAGGCCACATGTCCGTCATCACCAAAGTTGCCTCGGCTCGGGAACTTGGGTACGATTGGGGAAGGTCAGCTATGAGCACCCCCGCTCGCCCAATCAAAGATCGGCCTTTACTAACCATGATATCTTATTTTGAAAACGTTATGTGCTCTTATTCCGGTTATTAGCCTAGATTTACTATGTGATGCACACAACACAAAAGTATAGACTAGATCACCTAATTTGGAACAAAGCATTGCATATTCGTTCATTTGGAAAATGGTTTGGAATTTGCTACCTGCGAGTAGGGTAAAACACGGATTTCAATGAGTTGTTCCAACTCAAACAATCCAACCTTCACCCACAGGCATTTAGGCAGTAATATCACATAAGTACATAGCCACATGGTAAGCATGCTGTCATGTTAACATCCACACTCATACGAGATGCTAAAGCATAAATACTTACATGGTACTCTGTGCCAAAGCAATGAACTAGTTAGTAATCATGCATGATCCTAGTTTAAGTTAACAAATGGCTAATGCATCGCATACAGAATGTCATTAGAATAGGCTCGACTATTCTAAGGATGACATGTGAAATGCGACAACTCGATGCACGTTTCAAGTTTGGAATTGAAATGCTATGCGGTTAGCATGATGCGCCAAGCCCGGTGCATGCAAGACTGATGAATGATGCACGCATGCATAGCATAAGGTATGCTAAATTAAACATGCCCTAATACTAACCATCAAAGCAGGTAAGTAAAAGGGAGAAAGAAGTGGGGGTTGGAAGACATGCACACACGCACCCACACTTATTACAAATTTGCCGTCGCTCGGAGGGACCAAAAGAATAATACAATTTAATCAACTAACAAGCTAATTAAATAGTTATAGACCACCTAATAAATTAACAAATCTAATAAATTAACAAATCAATTAAGCTAAGGAAAGCATTAAAAGGCCTCGGGAAGAGGGATGCACGCGTGCTCGGATTGGCTTCGTCCAGAAATCCAATGCCATGCACATGTTGCCTCTGTTTTCCCTGCTCTGCTCCTCTGAAAATGGCACAACTCCCAAGGAACACTCTCTGAACACTGTGGAACACCACCGGCCAAGGGGGAACACCACCGGCCAAAGGTAAGTGGCCATCGACCACAAATGAAGCCATCGGCTATAAATGGATGGCCGGTCGGCACTAAATGAGGTCGGCCGACCATGTATGCCTACAGAGACCTGTTTTGATAGCAACAGAGGACAAGCAAGGTATGGCAATGCATTTCAAGCAATATTTGCACCAATACACCCCTTTATCATGTTTATGACTCAAAGGAGGATGTTCCTTGATTCTCGGACCACCAATCGCGCATTTCGATGCGTGATGGCCCAAGGAACCAAGTTGTGCATTTTCATGTCAAATGAAATGCAAACCAAATAAGCACATAAAGGCCCAACCTCTATCACTTGATTTCAAGAGGCAAAGCATGCATGTTCAATGCAATGCACCCTAGGCATGGAAACCAAGTATGCAACATGGGAATGTGGCAAGCATGCAAGGCATATAACAAGTATGCAAGCTAATTGAGCATGCAAGATGCAATGCCAACATGCAAATATGCAAAACATATGGCATGTTGGGCAATCAAAACAAAGATGAGAATGCATGCCAAATGCACTATGATTCAAACATGCAACACATGCGATAGGCCAAGTATGCAACAACACACAAGGTGAGCATGCAACAACATACTAACAATGGACTTACACCCAGATGGACAGCCCTCTATTAGGCCCAAAACAGTGGCCAAATGCTAAGGAAATGAGGGCCAAAATACACACAAACATGCATGCACACATGGTTCAAAACTTAAGCACCAAAGAGAAACTTTTAAGCACACTTAAAAGAGGAGAATCATGGACTAATGGCATGCATACTAAGCTCTAAAATCATGTTATAAAGGGTGCCAAACCAAGTAAACAAGACAAGCTAAGCATGCAACGATGCCCAAAACTCGAGGTAAGCGAAGGGGCTTAAACCATGGCCATGCCAACCAAGCCTCACAAGGCTAAGAGGACTTAGAATAGTCCCAAGACAGACCTAAACAAGGCTAAGGATACACCTAGATAGCATCTAAGTGGCCTACACATGGAAGCATACAAAAGAGGCCAAACATGGAGCACAAGATTACAACCTTTTAAAGCATTAAAGGAGCATCAAATGCAAGCATAAAAGCATACCATGGGGACTGAAATGATGCTATAAGTGGTGCCAAACCACTGAATCAAGCCAAACAATGCATGCTCAACACTCCCACGCCCGAGACTAGCAAGCCAAAATACAAGGTGGCTATACAAAGCATGTCAAGCATGGCCAAAGAAATTAAAAACAGAGCTAAAGCATACTAAAACATACACAAAAGCTTCACAAAGCTTGGCCAAAATCATGCTAGAATAAGGGTCAAAGCCAAAAGCATGTTAAGGCAAAATATGGCATTACAAGACAAGTATGCAAGGCATGCATGGTGTGTCTAAACCAACTAAAAACAGTGCTATATCATGGAAAAATAAGCACAAATAACACTTAAGACATGGCCAACATGAACTTGAAAATGGTGCTCACACATGAGGCAAAAATGACACATTTTGAAGACAACAAGGAGAGGGGATGGCCCTCTCCTTCTTAGGACCTTAAACCACCATCCTCACCACTGAAATCCCTCAAGATTTCAGTGGTGAGGAGGCCCAAACAAGGTGGTCCTGGAGCTCACCAAAATAGCACAAAATGGGGTCCAAACAAGGCCTAAGAGGGGTCAAACAACCCCAAAGCTCAAAGCAACCTTAAACAACTATTTTAAGCAAGTAAAAAAAAGACTTTTATATGTTATACACTAAGCTGAAAAATAGATGCAAGGTAGGCAAAAAGACTATGCAAAAATGGGGTATTTAAAGGTAAAGTTCTTACCCTTGAAGACCTCCTTCAAGAACAATGCTCCAGCAGCCTCTCCAAGCTTAGATCAACTCAAGAACAACCCTCTAATGCCTCAACAACCAAGGGAAGGTGTAATGGTAGGTGTTTATGCACAAAAGTAAGGCTAAACACACCTAAACACACACAAATACAAAGGGAGAGAGAGATATAGAGCTAGATAGATACAATACTCAAACCCTAATCTCAAGACCCTCTGAAAAATTTTGTAACCCTTGAGGAGGGAGGAGAGACCCTCCCTTTATAGAGGATCACTCTTGCAAAGCTTACAAAACAAGCTAAGCAAGAATGAAATCCCTCCATACACGTGCATGGAGGGGGGGCAAAGTGTATGCCAGCTAGCACTGCTGGCATAAAAATATATGCAAAAGCAGATACACAGTGGTCGGCCAGCCAAAAATGCCAAATTGACCAAAATAATGGTCGGCCGGCCACAAGGAGTGCCGGTCGGCCATAACCAATGGCCGATGGCAACAAAACAGTGGCCAGTGGCCTCAAGCCATGGCCAGTGAGGTGTGGGGATGGCCAACAAGCCATTCCCTGCCCTCCAAAGCAAAAACACAAGTGTTTGGTGCAAAACCAAACACAAAATAGTCGAGTCGAGAGATCCTGAGGCAAGGCGCGTGGCCGAGACCTCCGAGAACTCAAGACGAATACAAACATGGATAATCACTAAGTGTTCAAGCGGTGACGTCCAAGTCTTGAGGACGGTCAAAAATAGGGTGTCTACAGTCCCCTATTTTGTTCCTTAGCTTGTATAGCTTTTTATGCCATCTTTCATCACATTCAAACCAAACCTTTTGGCCCTTTAAACCACTAAAATTCAGAGTTATTTCAGTGGTAAAAAGTATGTCTTGAAGTCCAAAATTGGAGGGGTTGGCCTCCCCTCCTTGTGTCTCACTTCCATGCCTAGTTAGCATTACATAGTAGCATGTTTTTGTGGCTTGTGTTAGCTTATTTCAAGCATGATTTAGGCTCTTTTTTGGCATGTTTCAACTCTATTTTTGGTTGGTTGGTGCACCTATTGCTTGCTTTTTGTACTTGTAGTGCAATTGTGCTTACTAGTCTAGCATGCCTAATGAGTTAGCCTATTTTTGTAGCTCGTGTTAGCTTAACTCCAGCTTGTTGTAGCTATTATTTTGACTTACTTTAACTTTGTTTTGGGTAGGTTAAGTCCTTCGAGGCTTGTTTTGCATGGCTATAGTGTAACGGTCTTCACTAGTCCATCGTTTTGAAGCTTTGAGCAGGAAGTGTTTGAGTAGCTTGCATGTTATAACATCATTTTACATATGATTTCAGTGTATATAGCTCTGTCACACTCTCACTTGTTTCACTCTTTCATTGCTTTTGAGAGTTGTGTTTTGAGTCTTGTTTGCAAGCTAACACATTAGCATGTTTTTCTAACCTTTTGTACTTCAATCTCAGCATGTTTTAGCCACTATTTTGGCATGTTTTAACTCTATCCAGAGCTGGCTTGGTCAATTGAGCTTTGTGTTGCATGTTCATAGTGTTGTGATCTTCACTAGTTTGATGCTTTAGGCTCTTAGACATGTTGTGCATGTGTTGCTTGCATGATTTAGTGTCTTTTTGCATGCCATATCAGCACTAAAAAGTCTGCAACCTCCCTCTATTCTTCACTTTTTATTTTGTTTTGAAAGTGGCTTTGAGCCTCTTGTTAGCTTGAGTGTGGAATTGAGGCCCTCATGCCTAATGGTTTGAATCCTCTCTTGAGGCTTCCTCCTAACCAACAGCATGAGACCTCTTTCATGCTCAACGTACTTGTGGCTTAAACCCTCTTTCCAATTAGAGGACTCTCACTTTGGACTTAACCGGTTAAAGGACTAATCGGTAATCTAAAATGTGTAAACAAAATGAACAAAGTAAAACTTGAGCAAAATAAGCATGTTGTGTTGCATTGCATGTGTTTGGATCGGACGTTAATCCAAACACAAGAAAAATGGGACGTTTCATACTCAAAGTGATGGAACGTGCCACTTTTCTTGGTCACTTACACCCTTGATCATGCATGATAGGGTGGAGGTCCTTCGAGTCTTATTTGTGCATTCATTAAGCTTGTACAAGCTTGACTCTTTGGCCATCATGCATTGAAAATGCTTGGTTGATGGTTTGAAAGCCAAGTGCTACACTCCTTTGAGCTTGAGAAATGATAAGGAGGGTGGCAGTACACACATTCCTTGAAAAATGCATTGTTTTGCCTCTGTTGCTCTCTGTTGCTCTCTGTTGCAACAAAAACATAAGTCTGGAAAAAGGGCTGAAGTAGCCGACCAGCCACTTAAACTAGCCGACCGGCCAGTTAAGGTGGCCGACAGCCACTTTTTGTGGCCGACCGGCCAGCAGTCAATTTTTATGCAAATGTGTTCCTGTGTTGGAGCAGAAGCATTTTGGAAGTTGGTACGATGTTCAGAGATCACAACAAGTGCAAACAGAGGCAACCGATGGCAAGGCGATGGATTTTTGGGAAGAAGCCAACCGAGCATGCATGTCTCCCTCGCCTCCGAGGCCATTTACTTGCTTTATTTAAATTTCTCTAGTTAGTTAGCGTAGCTAATTGTTCAATTCAAGTGCTGTAATTAATAAGTTTAATTTGGTTTGTAATATTTTAGCCAGCTTAGAATAGTTGGTTAATTTATTTTAATTGTTGTAATTAATTAGCTAGAATAGTTAATTAGTTGGTTTGTAATAATTAGCTTAGCTTAGATTAGCTTAGCTTATTTATTCGGACCCTCCTTCGAGAGGGCGTAATGTTGTAATAAGTGTGTGTATGTGTGTGTGTGTGTGTGTGTGTGTGTGTGTGTGTGTGTGTGTGTGTGTGCATGTCTTCCAACCCCACGTCTTTCTCCCCTTTATTTATCTGCTTTCAATGGTTAGATTAGGAATCATTTTCAATTAGCATACCTTATGCTTGCATGTTTGCATAATTCATTTGTCTTGCATACACCGGGCTCAGCGCATCATTCAAACTATATTGCAATTCAATATACTTATTTGAATACGTGTTTAAAAGCATGTTATCAAAATGTTGCGTATACCATGATTAGGTAGCCAAGCCTATTTAATAGCATATTGCATGTGTTGCATTAGACATCATGTATAGTTAGGATCATGTATTGTTTCTAACTAGTTTTTTTTTTTTTTTTTGGATTGGAGTACGTTGTAAGTTTTACGCTTTAACATACTTGCATGAGTGTGAGTGTTGCCATGATAGCATGCTTTCCATGAGGCTATGTGCTTACTTGATAAACTGCATGAATGCATGTGGGTGAAGGCTTTGTTGCTTGAATTGTAACAATTCAATGAATGAGAGTTTTAAGCCCACTTTGTGCAAATCATGTTTTAAGCCCACTTGAGGTGGCAAATCTATATTTCTAAGCCCACTTGAGGGTGGCAACTTCAAACCATTTTCGAAAACAAACATAAGTTGTTTTGTTCCAATTCTTGCGATTTAGTCTATACTTGCTTGCGCACGCATCATGTAGTAAAGTTAGATTAATAATCGGATAAGAACACATGTGTTTATAAAACAACATATCATGCTTAGTAGAGGCCAATCCTTTGATCGGGCAAGCGGGGGTGCTCATTTCATAACCTTCCCCCCTTGTACCCAAGTTCCCGAGCTGAGGCAACTTTGGTGATGACGGACACGTCGCCTTCGGCACGATTCAGGGTTTCCTAAATTTCCCAAAAAATAAAATATTTACGTGGCAACTCTATAATCTGGCAAAGTAGTCCAGTTTGGCATTATTTGATTTAAAATCTGATTTTCCAAAATGATTTTCCAGATTGGACTCTTTGGTGTTTATCAGTCTCACATTGCACTTTGTGAGATTAGATTCAGAACCGTGACTGGAGTACGAACTATAGGATCAATTCACGCCTCTCCGAAAGGGGGGGCGCACAAAGAAAGTCGAGCTACACTTGGGTCCTAGGAATTGAGAAGTTATTTGAAGTATTTCCATGTTTGGAGACACAGAAAGTTCAGTTGGCCACTTTTACATTAGAAGATGAAGCAAGGAGGTAGTGGATGCTAGTCCTTGATGATAACAAAGGCATTGATTGGGCCCAGTTTCTTGCACTCCTTTATGAGAACTACCTCCCTCGGTGTGTTTGTTACAGAAAGGTGTCGGAATTTGAAAGGTTAAGGCAAGGCAATATGACTACAGATTCGTCCCACATATGGTTGACACCGACTACAAAAAGGCGATTAAGTTTGAAAATGGTCTTCACAATGACATTCAGGAAAGGGTAAATGTGCTGAAATTGCCCACATATGTTAATATATTAGACAGAGCCTGAATGTCATAAACTAACATGGCCAACTGAGGCAAGCCACCAGCTGACTGGAAAGCTAAGAGGCAAGGCTTTTTCTCAGGAAAGAAATCATCAAAGAAACGAAACACGGGGTCTTCAAGCACCTTGGGCTCTACCAGAAAGACAGCACCAACATGTACTCAATGTGGTAAGAAGCAGCGTAGAGTTTGTTACCGTATTTCTATGGCATACTATAGATGTGAGGAAATAGGGCATATGGCAAGGGATTGCACCCGAACTAAACAATAACAAGATGGAAGACCAGCTATTAGTTCGATTGGATCTATCCCAAAACCGAGTAATACTATGAGGCCTATTGCCACCAGAGACACAATGAGACAGAGGAGAGTCTTTGCACTTGTCCTGGGTAACACATGGAATACCGAAGCTGTTGCCTCAGGTACTATCTCTATATGCAATCAAGATGCTTTTGTGTTGATTGATTTCAGCTCTACACATTCCTTTGTGTCTACTATATTTGCATCTAGATTGACTAGACCCCTAGAATCATTACCATATTGGCTTTGTGTATCTGCTCCATCTGGGGAATTTGTGTTATGTACATCTGTGCATCGTGCTTGTGACATATGAATTGACAATACTATTTTGTATGTGGATTTGTTACCGTTGGACATTCGACATTTTGATGTAATTCTGGGTATGGATTGGCTATCGAAATATTGTGCCACTATCAATTGTGTGACAAAACGGGTTGTGTTTAAACCGCCAGGGCATGATGAATTTGAATTTGTGGGTAATAGGGTAGTGCCTCCACCTTATTTGATATCTGCAATGAAGGCATGTAAATTGATTAGGAAGGGGTGTTAGGGTTACTTGTGCAGTGTGTTGGCTGAACAATCCATGAATGTTGAATTGAATAATATTTCTGCTGTCCGAGAATTTTCGAATGTATTTCCTGATGAACTGCCAGGGGGATTGGTGGACAGAGAAATAGAGTTTACCATTGATATTGTCCTAGGCACCCAGCCTATCTCGAAAACTCCCTATAGAATGTCCACTACTGAAATGAAAGAACTAAAAGAATAGTTGCAGAACTTATTAGACAAAGGGTTTATTCGACCAAGCACTTCTCTGTGGGGCGCTCCCGTGTTTTTTGTAAAGAAAAAAGACGGAATCTTACGTTTGTGCATTAACTATCGGGAACTCAACAAGGTTACAATCAAAAATAAATATCCATTACCCCGAATTGATGATTTATTTGATCCTTTACAGGGCTTACAAGTGTTTTCGAAAATTGATTTGAGATCCGGCTACCACCAATCACAGGTGAAGGTAGAAGATATTGAGAAAACCGCATTCAGAACAAGGTATGGTCACTATGAATTTCTTGTTATGCCGTTTGGAGTGACTAACGCCTCTGCAGCATTTATGGATCTTATGAATTGAACTTTTAAGCCTTACCTTGATGAATTTGTGCTGGTTTTCATTGATGATATTCTAATATAATCAAAGGGAAGACTTGAACATGAACAACATTTGAGAACTTTCTTGCAAATACTTAGAGAGAAGAAATTATTTGCTAAACTTACGGAATGTGAATTCTGGTTGGATGAAGTTGTTTTCTTAGGGCACATCATCAACAGAGATGGAATTTCAGTAGACCCACAGAAAATTGAGGCAATTATAAACTGGCCTATACCAACAAATGTAACAAAAGTCCACAGTTTCATGGGCTTAGCTGGGTATTATAGAAGGTTTGTCAAGAATTTTTCAAAACTAGCTGTGCCTCTCACTCAACTGACATGCAAGGGGCAACCATTTGAATGGAATGATGAAAGAGAATCTGCCTTCCAAGAACCGAAAACAAAATTAATGACTGCACCAATGCTAACACTACCCACAGGTACAAAAAACTTTGTGATTTTCAGTGATGCATCTGTAGTTCCCGGTTGTTTGTTTGCACTCGTTCTTTGGACCGCTGGTTTGGAATGCCTTCTGGAGGGTACCTTGGTTACCATTTGGGTTTGCACCTGACACTTGGCCCCTTTGTGGGAAACATACCACCCTTCTTGAGGTTTTAGTTTGGGCGGGCCGGTCCTGCAATGACCATTTTGCTGCCGGTCAAAAGTTGCTACTCTAACCCTATATTTTGCTTGCCACACTCATTTATTTTATTACGGCCATTTCTTCTGTTCGCAGAGAGATATTTTTAGGCATTTAGCTTTTTTATTGTAATATTTTGATGAGCTTTGTTTACGTAGGCACGTATGTCTTTGGTTAGCAAAAGTTTAGAAGTTTCTTGAAAAAAATAACAAGATTCTCTGGTTTAGGGTTAGAAAAAAAGAAAGGGTTTCTGTATTTAGGTTGTGAGAAGAACCTCTGGTTAAGGGGTTTTGACACACTATTCATTTTACTACATCTTGCTTCTCTTCTCACTCTCTCTCACACAAGCACCTAGTTTTTTGTTTTCTTTTTCTGTATTTGACACTATTGCACACACCAACTTTTGTTCTATTCTTGTCATGGAAGTTGGTTGGTTGGTTTTTGGTTTTTTGGTTGATTTTCACATTTAATTTTAAGAATTTTTTTTTATTCATTAGATTTTAATTTAACTTTTGTTTTTAGTTTTTTTTTTTTCATTAGTTTAAGTCTATTTGGTGTTGTGTTTAAAGCCATATTTTTTACTAGTTTAAATTTAGGAAAGGTTTGTGTGTTTTTTGACTATTGTGAGACTTTTTTAAGTTTGACTTGATTGTTGTTTTTGTGAGATTTTAATCTTGAGAGATGGCACTTTTCTTTTCGAATTCTGATCCTTGAGAGATTCTTAGACCTTGTGAGAGATGAGATTTCTCAAAAGTGTGGAGAGGGTATCTCAGTGTTGAGTTGAGTTGGAAGGGCAAGTTTCCTTCCTTATGGAGCTCCATGCTGATATGTGCTGTTGCCATGTCTTGGCTTGTTTTCATGCTTATATTATTTTGTTATAGTTGGTATTGCCAGATATATGCTGTCCCTAAGTTGGTTGTTTTGCCTTTATCATGTCTAGTATTGTCTTTTTTGTAATGCCCTAATATTGTCTGCTCTTTTTCCAGCTTTATTGCTATTATCACCCTATGATTTAGGCTCTTATCCATGAATCCTATATGCTCTTTGCTCATCATGCTGTACTTCAGGCATTCTTTCTATGCTTATGCTGGTATGTTTGGTGCATGTGCACCATTGTATGTTTTGTTGCAAGCTGTTGGCTGATGGATTTATTGCAGATTTCAGGCCTTTTATGCTCTTTCAACATGATAATGCTTTGCTTCCATGTGCTGGTCATATTTCATGCCTTTCTACTTTAATTTCTTAAATGTTGCGCATGCTCTCTATGATTTTGTTTAGGGTCTCTTTTACTGCTTTTGAGTCCCATGCCTTTGCCAGCTTAGTTGTTGCTTGGCCTTGGTTTAAGCCTGACTGGCTTTGTTTCCTGACTTGGGTGGCTTGTTGCACTTCTTGGTGGTTTGTGGTTTATTTTCATGTTTTGTTTTTTTGTGTATTTTTTTGTTTTTGTTTTTGTTTGGTTTTGGTATGATCTTCGTTGTTTGTTAGTATGCTTTTTATAAGCTGTGTTATGCCCATGTGTGTGCTTTAATGCAGTGTAGTTGAATGTTGTGTTGTTGTGCCTATGTTGTGTGTGCTTAACATGTTATTATGTAATGTGCATTTGTGTTTGGCCATTTGTTGGCATGCTAATTCATGTATAACATTTTCCCTCTTGTATTTAACATGCTTTAATTCATGTATATTGTTTGTATGTTGCTATATATGCTTATATTATATGCTTGTTGCATGTAGATAACATATGTTTTGCATTGCATATCATTGAATGCATGTTATAGTGTTGAGGGGACATTCATGCACAGGCTTGGCTTTGCTTTTTGTTGTGAGTTTAGTTTTGTGTTTTGCTCTTGTGTGTTGTTGATGCATTTGAATTTGAAGTGCATGGATTAATTTTGCATGGATCTGATGCATGGAACATGCCCCTCTTGAGTCAATAACATGATAGGAAATGTGTTTGCTCCAATGATTGAAATGTGTGTGGTGCATGTATCGGTTGGATGTTATATTGGAATTTATGTGTTTGCTTGTTGTTGCTATGAGCTGCATGTTGCATGTTCTACTGGCATCCCTGGCACGATAGCTCAAAGTGCCATGTTTCCAGATCCTTGGATAAACGGAGGTGATCCTAAGTGGGAGGCGGCAAATTTTTTTTTGGTGATCCAGAGGAGGAGAGCAGAGGAGGTAGTTGGCAATTTTGCATGGGAAGGAGGTCCCGCACGCAGCGATGAGGCAGGGCATTCCCCCGAAGGCGAATCCCGAGGCCATTTAAGATTTGATTACAGATTTTATTGTTTTTATAATATATTAATTAATTTATTAGATATTTTAATTAATTAATTTGGTATGTTTTAATTATTTATTCCGTAAAATTTATTTTATGTAAAATGTATAAGTGCCCGTGAGTGGGTGTGATCTTGTATGTGTCTTTCTTTTCTTTTGTTTGTCTTCTTCCCCCATTTTTTTTTTTCTTTGGTTTTTTTGCATGCCGCTTGCATTATACCTTATAGCATGCATGTTTTCATGCATTCATGCAATGCACATCATGCAACATTTTACAAAATTCATTGAATTTTTCAACATGCTATAAATTGCATCGCAATTTTATTTTAAATTAGCCTACTATTATGATGCCTACACTAGATTGCATATTGTAGCATTATCGCACTATTGCTTAACATGAACTAGGTGGCCTGTCATTAATGAACTAATTATGGCATGTTGCTTTGGATTTAAGTTTTTTGGCTTTTTTATATGCGATTATTTATATGCATTATATATATGATGATGTGATGGCCATATTATTATAATGCGCTTGCTTGCTGAATGCAATAAATGCTGGTGGAGGTTGGATTGGAGTGTTGTTTGACGAATTCGAATTCTATTTTTTTAGCCTATGTATTAGTAGCACACTGACATTTTCAAAACAAGCAGCAACAAATTTTTATTTTTCATTAGGCAAAAGTTTTTTTAGTCTTTTTTTTGTGTATCACATAGTTGTTCTAGGTTAATAATAATAATAAGAATAGGTTAATTTTTCAAAAAAAGTATTATAAAGAATTTTAGAGAGGCGGTCTTGAGAGAAGTCTTGTAGGTCTAGTCTCCTCATTACCCTTGCTCTTTATCCACCTCTTCCCCCAAGACCCAAGACCACTTAGCGGATGACTATTGGTGATACGAGTCGTGGTTTCCTTTTTTTCCATTTAAAAAATTAAAATTGTGGCGATCAGAAGATTGGCAAAAAGCCATGTTCAGCACTACTTTTCCAAATTTTTTTTTCAAACGACGGTTTTGGACTTTGGACTTTTTGGGACTTTAGACCGCACACACAAAGTCCAGTCATCAGAGTCCGGAAGCTAACAATGCGCGCGCGTCTAAGATCTTATAAGGGTCTGGGGTGTGTGTTAATGCAGGATGGACAGGTAATTGCTTATGCCTCCCCGCAATTGAGACCGCATGAGAAGAACTACCCAACACATAACTTGGAATTAGCCGCAGTTGTATTTGTTTTAAAAATTTGGCGGCATTACTTGTATAGGGAAAAATGCAAAGTTTACACAGATCACAAAAGTTTGAAGTAGTTCTTTACTCAGAAAGAATTGAATATGCGACAGAGAAGATGGGTTGAACTGATAAAAGATTACGATCTTCAAATTCAGTATCACCCCAGGAAAGCCAATACAGTTGCTGATGCTTTGACCAGAAAATTGATGGAGAGTTTAGCTTGCCTACTTACTGAACAGAAAGAAATCTTGCAAGATTTTGAGAAATTTGAGATTGAAGTGGTATTACATGAGCAAGGCGGATTAATGGCCGCCATTTTAGCCAAACCAACAATCATCGATGAGATCAAACAGAGATAGAAGGAGGATGAATTCCTCAAAAAGATAGTTGATGAATTTGAAGTGAATTCAAAACCCGGATACAGTGTTGTAAATGAAGTATTGAAATTCCAAAACATATTGTGTGTTCCAAATATTCCCGAGTGAAAGAAGAGAATTCTCAATGAAGCTCACAAATCGATGTTTACTATGCACCCGGGTAACAACAAGATGTATTAGGACTTAAAACAGAGTTATTTGTGGCCAAATATGAAACGTGAGATTGCAGAATATGTGTCTAAATGTTTTCAGTGTCAGCAAGTTAAGGCTGAACACCAGAAACTAGTAGGTCTACTTCAGCCTCTCTCTTTTTCGAAATGGAAATGGGAGCATATAACCATGGATTTTGTTTTTGGCCTACCTCGGACACCTAGATGTATGGATTCCATTTGGGTTATAGTTGATAGAGTGACTAAATCTGCAAACTTTCTGCCTGTGAAATCTGCGTATGATGCCTACCAATTAGCTACAATTTATGTTAATGAGATTGTTTGTTTACATGGGGTTCTTATATCTATTGTGTCGGATAGAGACCCAAAATTTGTATCTAGATTCTAGAAGAGTTTTCAAGCAGCAATGGGAACATAGTTGAGGCTTAGTAGAGCATTCTATCCACAAACTCATGGACAATCAGAACGGACTATACAGACTCTAGAAGACATGCTCTGAATGTGTGCTTTGGATTTTCAAGGGAGTTGGGAGACTTATCTACCATTGGCCGAATTTGCGTACAATAACAGTTTCCACTCCAACATTGGCATGGCACCATATGAAGCATTATATGGCCGAAAATATAGATCTCCAATATGCTAGACTGAAGTTAGGGATAGAGTCTTGCTTGGGCCTGAGCTTGTGCATACAACTACTGATAAAATCAAAACCATTCAACAAAGGCTTAAGACAGCTCAGAATCAACAGAAGAGTTATGAGGATGTTAGAAGACAGCCCCTTGAGTAAGAGGTTGGTGATCATGTGTTCATCCACGTAAATCTGATGAAAGGCCAACTAAGATTCGATAAAAAGGGTAAACTATCACCTCGTTACATTAGGCCATTTCAAATTCTAGAAAGACTTGGTCCAGGTTCGTATAAAATTACCTTACCACCGGGAAAGGACTAGATGCACAATGTGTTTCACGTGTCAATGTTGAAGGGCTATCTTCAAGATTCATTCCATGTGATTGACTATCACCGAATAGCATTTGATGAAAATATAGAGTACGAAGAATGGCCAGAACGGATCATTGACCGACAAGTGAAGCAGCTGAGAAACAAATCCATTCCAATGCTAAAAGTGGAATGGAAAGAACATTATGGTAAGGATGCCATGTGGGAGAAAGAAGAAGAAATGCGACAACACTACCCACATTTGTTTCCAATGGAAGGTAACATAAGTTTGGGAGACCAAACGTCCTAAAGGGGGGAAGAATGTGAAAACCCAACTCGGTATTATGCTATTTAATCTTAATTCTGCCTATAATTATGAGCTTGACATGATTTTGAGTGTTAATTACGATTATATGTGTCTTTGAAACTATATCTGTTTACCGTAGGAAAATCTGTTTGATTTCCTGTTATAAAATTTGAATTGAAGGCTGTAGAGGCATCAGAGACCAAAATTGATTATACCATTGTGATTAGCATAATTTTTAGAGCCTATGACGAAATTTAATTAAAAATTGATTCGGATCGAATTAATTAGATTAAATTGATTAATTCGAGCATAATTAAACTAGCTCTAATTGAGGTTGATTATGGGAATGTATATATGGAAACTAAATGTTCTTAAGCTCATTTACATGAGCTCAAAACCTAAAATTTGGCACTCTAGAGAGAGAGTGAACTGAATTTAGAGAGAGAAAGAGGCCAACATTGAAGATTTTGCAAGGGAATTGGAGAACTAAGTGAATTAGCTCAAGATTTAGCTATATTTGAGAAGATTGAGGCCTCCAGGTGAGCAACCAACCTCTAATCATTGAATTTAAGCTTAGAATTATGTGAACTTAAGAGAAATGGTAATCAAGAACAAGAACTACGTTGAATTCGATGAATTTTAAGTCATTATAAACATGCATGTAAAAGATTGCCATGAATTTGTGTATTTGAGCATGAAATATATGATCCATGTTAAATTTTTATTAAGATTCATGCTTTTCATCATCTTTTGCATCGTTTAAGTTGAGAATGGAAGTTGTATTCCACATGCAAGCACAATTCATGTATAAGTTATGGTTGCATGAATTTGAAATATTGGACATAAGTTTGGTATAAATTAAGTATGCATGTAATTAATTCATGGGAATTGAGCTTCATAATGTTGTAAATTTAGTATTTGTATCATATTAGAAGATGTACAAGTGAATTATGAGTCATAACAAGCAAGTTACATCAATTGGGATGCAAATTTGAAGCTCAAACAGAGTTCTGGAAAACCCAGAATTCGACCTGTCTGCTCGAGCGTGGAAATCGAACTCCCAGAAGTTTTACAAAATCTTACAGATCGCTCGAGCGACCAAAGTGGAGCTCGAGCGAGGACCCTTTCTACTTAGTCTTCCGCTCGAGTGACCGTCGAGCAGGAAATTCATGCAACCAGTACTTTTGCAGACCGCTCGAGCAACGGAAGCTACGCTCGAGTGAAGGGCCCTGTTTTAGAAATTTTGAAAAGACGTTTTATGTTTCGTTTTCCATTCTTTTTCACTTCTAATCACTCTTAGGCATGAATTGAGTACACTAAATGAATTAAAGAGCATGGAAAAAGCCTAAGAACATTATGTAGATTAAAGAACGGATTTAATTGTATTGTGACCCAATGTGTTATGAATTATGCAGGGTCAACTACAAGGGCGAATCAAGCACCGGAACATAGTGAGTAATATCTTAGTAAACATATTTTTGTATATGCATTATTTCCTAAATGTCGCCTATGTGGTAATTTCTAAACTTATGAATTTGTACTATGAATGAGTATTCTATTCGCTCGTTTCGTGAAAAAAATTGTAAAGTGAATGTTGTAAAACTGAAAAATGGGCCTAAGGCCGTTTGGTATATTTGACAAGGACATAGATTGGGCCTAAGGCCGTTTGGGATGTTTAATAAGATAGACTAAAAGCCATCTTATGCATGAATTGGGCCGAAGGCCATTTTGTATGATTGATAAATGAACCAAAGGTCGTTTTGAATAAGGAATTGATTGGAACGAAGGTCGTTTTGAGTATGAATACGGATGTGACCGTAATTATATACGCATAGCTATGAATATGAGAATGTTGGACCCAAGGTCGTTTAGTATTATGATATGAAGGATCGATGGTTATTGGTGCATGGATCCATTAGACCTGAGGTCAGTCTATGAATAAGTATTAGACCCGAGGTCGTTTTGTTTAGATGGACCAAGGTCGTTTTGTATACAATGGACCTAAGGTCGTTTTGAATGTGAAT
Organism: Camellia lanceoleosa; assembly: GCA_025200525.1. Taxonomy (NCBI): domain Eukaryota; kingdom Viridiplantae; phylum Streptophyta; class Magnoliopsida; order Ericales; family Theaceae; genus Camellia; species Camellia lanceoleosa. Next base: position 168,389,836 of record CM045760.1, on the reverse strand, counting down.
TGGACCTGAGGTTATTTTGTATATGAATATGATGTATTGGACCCGAGGTCATTCTACTTTGCTATGATTTATAATTCTGGTATGAATAGGAGTAGTAGTTTAATGTTTAAATTATAAGTATGACTCATTTATGAACGAATCTCATTCATTAACCTCCTTACTCTGGTATTATTCACTGGGCCTTAGCTCACTTTGTATTTATATGTATGTAAGTGAGCAGTGGGATGTCCAGTCTAAGCCCCAGTGAGCGATGAAAGACCAAGTCTTGTGAGGTCAACCAAGGTCGCCTCATGCAGAGGCTTTACTTTTATTTTACCTTTCTTTTGTTCTTTTGCGGTCACATATGACCGAACTTGTATAATCTTGGTTTTGGAGTTTTGTTTTTGCTGAATGATGTCTACTAAATGATCCTAGACATATATAGTACTTATACAATATGAATATTATGTGGTGTGAGTTATTATATGAACATGAGAATGTTTTGGTTAAGCCATATATGCATAGCTCGTTGGACAATTGAAAAATTTTACTTCCACAATTTGGCCCCCTATTATTAAATATGACTAAATTTCTAACTGAGGCCATAGGTAATCTCGTGATTACTGGCCGATTATGACTCTAATCTATAGGGGCGGATTCGAGTTATGACATGAAGGCCCATTTTTGTGGGCTGCTGGCCTCCTCTTTTGGCTGCCGACCACCTTTGTGCCTTGCAGGCTAGAATTGGTGGTGTGTCGGCCACAAGTGTGTTTTGCAGATATTTTCTGCCAGTTGTGCCAGTTGTTTGCACAGATGCTTGCATCTGCTCACATGTGTATGGATGGATGTTTCTAAGGGAGATAGAGGGCCTCCCTTCCATTTTTGAGGGTTAGAAAAATTAGAACAAAATTATTTTTCTCTCTCTACAATTCTCTCTCTCTCTTGAAATTTCTTGAACCTTTGCCTATACACTCTTAACCAAACCTTGCCATTTTTTAGCCAAGGTACTTTTGAGCCTATTTTGAGCACTTGAGGGTGTGTATGTATTGAATTGTTGCTTGGAAGTGTTCTTCTCTTCAAGAGGTATAAGGCTTTACTTCTCTCCTTGCTTTGTTTGCTTTTTTTCCTACTTTTTTTCTACTATTTTTGGGTTGTATAAACTCTATATTTTTGGGCTGAAACTTGTGGTTTGAGGCCTTAAAGGATGAGGGGTGGTTCACCTTTCTCTCCACCTTGTTTCTCTAGCCTTGATCCTTGTGTTTCCCACCTTTACACTATCTTTTTTTGAGCTTTTAAATACTGAATTTCAGAGGTTTTTCAGTGGCTAAAAACATGTTTTGAAGTCCAAAATTGAAGGGGTTAGCCTCCCATTCTTGTGTCTTGTTTGCTAGCCTAAATAGCTCCCTGTTTTAACTTCTTATTTTAGCTATTGTTAGCTTAATTCTAGCACTTTTTAGTACTATTTTAGGACTCTTTTTAGGTTGATTATTTCATTTAAACCTTGTATAGCATGCTTGTAGTGTAATAGTCCTCATAGGTTTGGAGGTTCAGGCCTTAGCCACCAACCTATTTGAGTTGATAGCATTTAGTTCTTTCTTTTCTTACCTTGTGATCACCTTTAACCATCTCTGCAAACTCACTCATTTCTTGGCTTTTTATTTTTTTTAGAGTTATTTCAAACCAATTGTTCTTTTAAGCTTGAGATAGAGGTTGTTGTGCTTAATGGTTTAATCTCTTTTAGGGGTTCATTATCAATGGCATGACATCTCTCTCATGCCTTAAACTAACTCTTAAAGAATTGTTGGTAATTAAAATGAAGTAACTAAAAATTGAGGACTAAAATGGAACAAGCTAACAACTCGGTTTGGGTTCAATCGACGTTAATTGAACCCTTGAGTCTTGAGTCGTTTCAAACTCATCAGTGATAAAAACGGTTCAAGAGTCATTGTCAACCACTTCCCTTGATCATCCATGATCGGGAGGAGGTTTGAGAGTCTTTATTTGTTCATTTATTGAAATTATACCCTTTGGTTCATAGGCCATCGTGCAATGAAATTGCTTGGATTGATGGCTTATGAATCAAGTTTACCACTCCTTTGAGCTGTTTGATGATAAGAAGGGGTAAAGTGTACAAACATTCCTTGAGAATACACTATTTTTGCTCTGTTTGCCCTCTGTTGCAGCAAGAAGGCTAGACTCCAGTGGCCGGCCGGCCACTTTTTTTGGCCGACAGGCCATCTTTTTGTGGACGGCAGGCTACCTCTATGGCTAGCCGGCCACCACTTTTGGCTTGCCGGCCACCTTTGCAAAACTAGGCAGAGTACTTTTCTAGCAAAACAGAGCTAACTCTAAGAAAGAAAAAAAAAATGTTCAGCTGTGCAATAGAGGCATCTGGCAGCAAAACAGTGGCCTTCTTCAGGTTGAAATTCGTGTATGCATGAGCATTCCTCATTTCCCGAGGCAGAGTAGTTAACTTAGCATATACTTCTTTCAAGTAATTCATTAGTTTATTTTGATTTGTAATTAATTAGTGTACTTAATTCATTAATTAGTTAGTTTAATTTGTTGCAATAATTAATTAGCTAGTTTAGTTATTTATTTCATTTGGTTTGTAATAGTTAATTCGTGGTTAATTAGCTTAGCTAGCTAGTTTATTTGGACCCTCATGCGTGAGGGCACAAATGTTGTAATAATGTGTATGTCTTCCAACCTCACATCTTTCTCCCTTTTATTTATCTGCTTATGATGGTTAGATTAGAACATCATATTTCATTTAGCATATCTCCTGTTTGCATCCACTTGTCTTGCATGCATTGAGGCTCGGCGCATCATTCTAACTTGAATTGTTAGTTTACCACTTCTTTGAATACGTGCTTTACCACATGCTATCAAATTGATTCATATGCTATATTAGTAGCCGAGCCTAGTAATTGCATATCGCAAGTGTTATATTAGTCATATCGCATAGTTAGGATCATGTATTTTTCTAACTCTTTCACCTTTTTGGTTTGGAGTACTAGGTGAGGCTTTACTCGTTTTAGCATAATCACATAAATGTATTAATGTTGCCATGTTTAGCATGTTCACAATGAGGCTAAGTGCTTAAATGATAAACTATTTTTTATGCCTGTGGATAAAAGCTATGCTTTGATTAATGTACATCTAGGCCCACTTTTTCAAGTGGCACATTTACAAACTCTTTTTTAAAAAACAAACATGAAATCAAACATTCCAATTTTTGTAAATTAGTCTATACTTGTGTGCGCGTCACATAGTAATATAGCTAATAATCGAAACAAGAGCATATAATGTAGATAAGAATCACATCATGATTAGTAGAGGCCGATCTTTGATCGGGTGAGGGGGGTGCTCAATTCATGATCTTTCCCTCTCGTACCTAAGTTCCTAAGCCGAGATAACTTTGGTGATGATGGACATGTGGCCTTTGGCACGAGTCTCAGGTTTCCTAAATTTTTCAAAAAGTATTTAGGCGGCGACTCTGTATCTGGCAAAGCGGTCCGTATTTGGCATTTTGATTCAAAAATCGTTTTTTCAAAAAGATTTGTTAGATTTGGACTCTTTTTGTGTTTTCTCTATTTCACATTTCACTTGTGAGATCAGATTCAAAACCACAATTGGAGTCCAAACTGTAGGGCTTATCATCTTTCGAAAGGAGCACGAAATGTCGAGCTACATCCTCTCAAAAATCATACATATACAATGTATTAAAAACACAGTCATATTCAATGACAACCAATAAGAGATTAGTTACAATGCACCTAATCCTCATGCAATTTCTTAACAATCATAGCTATCCTCTACCGATAGTCCAAAACAGATATTTCTAATAGATATACAATAGATAAACTAACCACATTTCCATAGATGAGAGATGACAAATATTCAACTCCACCATTTACATACATATCTATCTAATCTCACATTTCCCACACCAATTTCATTATTTATACAAAATAATTGTGTGAAACATTGTTAGGGCAAACCCCTCTCCTCCCCCCCCCCCCTTTTTTTCCAAATCCAACCATTTTCTAAAAATTCGTTCCAGTCATTTTACAAAACCAAAACCGAATCCATTCTCTTTATTTTAGAAAACCAATTCCATTGGTATCAAAACCATAACTCAACTCAACTACACATGTTTAGTCTAAAACAATACCAATACCATGGTTACTTCTCTTTTATTTTCGTTTGATGTAAACACAATTATACAACCCATATTAGCAAAATACAAGGATTATTCAAGTTCCTCCTTTTTAAATCCATTAAATCAATAATGTTAAATTAGAGCTTTCTTCCCTCTCTTCACAAGCATATTAAATCATTTCCCCAATTAACCTAAACAACTTAACAACTCCAATCACAAATATTAAACCTTAGATCCCCTTTCATGGCTTTCAAGAAAATCCATAATGAATATGGTTTCTATGTAATAAACTCTACAGCATATTTATCTATAGACGAGGTATTGGAAAGGAGCAAAGAACTCCTTACCTCTTGAAACAAAGAGAAAACAACCCAAAAATCACCGGCGACGAAACCACAAACTATTTAGGTCAAAAGAAAGCCCTTGACGAGATCTATAATTTTTCTCAAAGGACCAAGGTGAAAAGATCACTCTGGGTGAGTAGATCTAAAGATCTAAGTGCAAAAAGTAAAGTTTTAGAGAGAAGAGAGAAATCACGGTTTGAGAGGAAAAGAGAAGGAAAAGTAACGAGGGGAAGTGTTTTGGAACCTATTTATAGTGGCTAGGCACTAATAGAACAATAGCGCCAAAGTCAAATGAAAAGAACAAGTCAAACCCTCCCCCAAAAAGTAGGGCCCAAACCGACCCAAAAAACTGAAATTTAAACGCAAGTGTTGACCCTTCAGACAAAGGTGTCGACCCTTCAGGTAGAAAAGCAAAGTGTGCAACAGGCAAGGTGTCGACACCTTCCAGACTGATGTTGACACCAAATTTTAGGAACCATTCCAGGACAAGGGTTGACCCTTCCCAGACTGGTGTCGACCCTTGAGGCCAATAACAAAAGGCAAGTGTCGACACCACCAAGATTAGTGTCGACCCCAGAACAAGAATTTCTAAGTTCCCAAACAACTTTTCAATGTAAACAAGTATGAACGAACTATCCCAATAAGTTTAAATTGATTTGTACTCTTCCAAAACCAAGATACAACAACATCAAAGATTCTCAAAATAAAATAAAGGATTCAAATACACTTCCCAAAAGTTTTAAAAGATACTAGTGCTACAACCTCCCCACCTTAGGAAATTCCGTCCTCGAAATTAAAGACACAATGTAACACGAGTTGAACTAACCACAAAAAGGTGACATTAAGTACAACACAACTATGAAAAAAATTTCACATTTTCTCCTTTTCTTTGAAGGTTTTCACAACCAAAATACGTTCTCGATTTCCAAGTAAATTCTTAAAATTTTTGCAACCATCTTCCAACCATTAAACAAAGTGTTACTCAAAACACAAAATCATTCACATTATCATACTTTGTTAAATTCAATGTTTATTAAATCAAATAAAGTACACATCGAAATCCTTTATTAGCATTTAGATAAAATCCAAAACATTATAGTTCAACATTACCATCCGAGGCTACAACACAAGGAAAAATTCATCTTCCGAATTCGTTTCCCAACATAGAACAATTGGTGAAATCATCCCAATTCAAGCAATTAGCCTTCATCCACAAGCATTCAAACAGTTTATCATTTAAGCACTTAGCCTCATAGTAATCATGTTTAACATGGCAACAACCACACTTATGCAATATGCTAAAACACTAAAAGCTCACCTAGTACTCCAAGCCAAAAAAGATGAAAGAGTTAGAAAAATGCATGATCCTAACTATGCAAAATGACTAACGCAACGTATATGATATGCAATTACTAGGCTCGGCTACTAATATGACATATGAATCAATATGAGGCATGCAATAAAGCATGTATTCAAAGAAGTATAGCTAACAGACGCAAGTTAGAATGATGCACCGAGCCTCAGATGCATGCAAGACAAGTGGATGCAAACATGGAGAATGCTAAAAGAAACATGATGCTCTAATCTAACGATCATAAGTAGGTAAATAAAAGGGAAAAAGACGTGGGGTTAGAAGACATACACATTATTACAATTACGCCCTCACACAGAAGGGTCCGAATAACCTAACTAGATAACTAATTACTAAAAATTAACTAACTATTATAAACCGAATAAACTAACTATGCTAGCTAGTTATTACAAAATCAATGAATTAATTAACTATAGAACTAACTAATTAATTACACTAATTGATTAATTACAAATCCAAATGAACTAATTAATTACATGAATACCACATGAAAGAAGTAACTAAACTAAGTAATTAAACTACTCAGCCCTGGGAAGCGAGAAATGCTCATGCATGTACGGATTTTCACCCGAAAAAGTCACTATTCTGCTTCCAGAATGCCTCTGTTGCACAGTTAGAACATCTTTTCAACTCGGCCTCTACTCTGTTCTATTTCAAAAAGTCACCGCTTGATTTCACAAAAAGTGGCCGGTAGGCCAGAAGTAGTAGTCGGCCAGCCACAAAAGGTAGCCTCCCATCCAAAAACAATGGCCTGCCAGTTAGAAAAAGTGGTCGCCCGGCCACTGAACCTTGTTTCTCCTGCTGCAACAAAGGACAAACTGAGCACAAATAGGGTATTCTCAAGGGATGTTCGTACACCTTACCCATCATTATAATCAAATAGCTAAAAGGAGTGGTAAACTATATTTGCAAGCCATCAATTGATACAATTTTATAGCATGACGGCGTATGAATTAGGGGGTACAACTTCAATAAATGCACAAATAAAGACTCTCAAAAACCTCCTCCCTGTCATAGATTGATCAAGGGAAGTGGTTGACAATGACTCTTGAACTGTTTTCATCACTAACGAGTATGAAACAACTTAAGACTCAGGGTTCAATTAACGTCCGATTGAACCCTAACCAAGTTATTATCTTGCATCATTTTTAGTCCAAATTTTATTACTCCATTTTAATTACCAACCATTCTTTAATCCATTGAGTCCAATAGTGAGCTTTAAGTCCTCTAAGGGAAAGAAGCATCAAACCAAGAGTTGTTTTGGGCATGAGAGAGACATCATGCCGTTGATAATGAACCCCCCGAACGGATTAAATCATTAAGCACGATACCTCAATCTCATGTTTAAACAAGCACTTGGCTTGAAACCACTTTCCAAACAAAGAAAAAAACAAGAAAGGAGGGAGGTTGCAGAGGTGATTAGACGTGATCACAAGTATGAAAAGCAAGAAATAAATGCTATCAACTTAAATAGGTTGGTGGCTAAGGCCTAAACCACTAAACCTATGAGGACCATTACACTACAAACATACTATACAAAGCATGAATGGAACAAACATACTAAAACAGTCCTAAATGAAGCAAAAACAATGCTGGAAATAAAGGCAAAATAGCTTAAAAAAAGTAAGCTACAACATGGAGCTATGTAAGCTAGTAAACAAGCACAAGGAGGAGAGGCTACCCCCTCCATTTTTAGGACTTCAAAACATGGTTTTTAGTCTCTGAAAACCTTTGAAATTCAGTAGTAAAAAGCTCAAAAAAAGTTGACAAAAAGGTGGGAAACACAAGGGCAAAGGCCTAAGAAGTTAGGTGCAAAGAAAGGTGAACCACCCCTCCACCCTTATTGGCCTTAAACCACAAGTTTTAACCAAAAAATACAGAGTTTAAACAGCCCAAAAATAGTCCAAAAATAGTAGGAAAAATAGAAAATAAATTAAATAAACAAGCCAGGACTTATATCTCTTGAAGAGGAGAACCCTTTCTAAGTGACAAATCAACACTTACACACCCCCAACAGCTCAAAGTAAGCTCAAAAGTAACTCAGCTCAAAGATCACAAGGTCTGGTTTACAGTGTATAGGCAAAAGCTCAAGAATTTGTAAGAGAGAGAATTGTAAAGAGAGAGAAATTATTTTCTAACCCTAAAAAATGAAAGGGGAGGTCCTCTATTTATAGAAAAACATGAAGCTAACTCAAAAATATCTATACATACACATGTGAGCAGATGCATGCGTCTTTGGAAACAGCTAGCACAATTAGCATAAATATCTGCAAGAACACACAAGTGGTTGGCAGGCCGCAAATGGTGGCCACCAGTCCTCATAAGTGGTTGGCAGCAAAAATTAGTGGTTGGTAGCCCACATAAATGGGCCTGCAAGTCCCAGGGTGTTTAGGCTTGAACAACTGTTGTTTTACTCCAAAACAAGGCACAAGGTGTGTAGGGTTTTGAGGGCTCAAAGTTGTGGCATTCTGCTGAGGACTTCGAGCACTTGACAAGCATATACAAATTCATCATTGGGCATGCAAACGGTGGCGCCCAAGTCATAAGGCGGTAAAAAATGGGGTGTCTACAGTTGCCCCTCTTTGACAGAACTCGAAATCATGAAATAACGTAAGTGAATGTCAAAGCCCAATGACGATCCATTTTGACAAGGCCGTGTGACTTGGCCAAACAAACAAGACATAAATTAAATGGTTGCGCTCGCAAGCTACCTACGTATCCCTTTGCAAGGAATCAAACTAGCGTAGTTTTGGGGCAAGATGCAAATGATATGCACAAAAATACTCTGAAAGCTGGACTCACACGCTTTGTGAAGTCGGCTATTTTGACAACTCATGATCATGCAAGATGATGCGACAAGAAATAACAGATGCAATAAGCAATAATAGGATAACAACAAAACAACACATGAATGAGCAGCTTCAAGCTTAAAACCAAAACAAATTCCAAGCAAAAAGATCTAAAACACACTCCAACCACGCCAAAGCGTGAGATAAGGAAAGAAAACATCACTCAGGGTCGTGTTTCACGTGTCCTGAGAAGTTGAGAAACAAAAACCGCTCGGGGTCACGTTTCACATGTCTCGAGATGAAAACCGCTTAGGATCACGTTTCACGCATCCTGAGATAGAAAAACAAAGCATGTTCAGGGTCGCGTTTCACACATTTTGAGATAGAAAAACAAAGCCGCTCAAGGTCATGTTTCACGTGTCCTAAGATAAGAGAAAAACCGCTCAGGGTCGTGTTTCACACATCCTGAGATACTCTAAACATGCTAAAATCATGAGAAGAGGAGAAAAATCGCTCAAGGTCGCGTTTCACGTGTCCTGAGAAAAGAGAAAAATCGCTCGGGGTCGCATTTCACGCGTCTTGAGATAAACGCAAAACCGCTTAGGGTCGCATTTCAAGTGTCTTGAGATAAGAGCGAAGTCGCTCAAGGTCATGTTTCACGCGTCCTAAGATGAAAAACAAAGAATGCAAAAAGGAATGAGCCTGTACGATAGATGCATAAAGTGAAAAAGTGCGATAGATGCACAAAGTGATTGAAAACCAATACAGTGATAGACTACCAGCATGCAAGACATGAAAGCATGTTCTATGATGCATGAATCAAACGTATGGTCAAAACATGAGCATGTTCTATGCAAGCCAATTAAAAACATGTGAAAGTGCACGTTCTATGCAAAATTGAAAGCATACTCTATGCATGAATCATAAGTGATACAGGGCATGCGTGCAACATAAGTGTATGTGAACAAATATGTAATTTGACAGAACAAGCAAAAGTGATGTTCAGCAACAACCTCTGACTTACCTCTCGAAAACTTGGCAAAATGCTCAAAAAGGATACACCTCGTTCATATTGGCAAGTGGGGCACATTCACACAACGGAACATAGTTTTGAGCTTCCTAAGAATCAATTTGGACCCAAAAGAGAACCTCACATACATTGCTTGAGGAAACGAGGCACAACACAGTACTAGGCCACAAATAAGGACCACCGGCCACCTGTCGGCCACCCGTGCAATTTCGAGAGCAAACTTGCCATTTTGCCTCGGGTCTTTATATACACACCTCCATACTTCATTTCCTCACTCCCACACCTCCAAAAACATCCCCTCTCTCTCTCTCTCTAGGTGCTTCCTCTTTCTAGATCCGTGCTTTATACGCGTTTTCCAACGCCCCACGCAAACGTTTTTCGTAAAAAAAACCTTTGATTCTCTACACTTTGAACCAATCAAATTTTGTTTTTGTCGTTTTTTTCCTGTATTTTCACCACTTTAGACTTGTTCCCCTCAAGTTTCTCTCAGGTTTTGACTTTTTCTCCCATTTTCTCTCTCCTAGGGTTGACTTTTTCCAAGTTTTTCCTCGTTTCTCCATTTTTCTTCATTTTTCACCCATTTTTCAAATGGCAGACGATGTTCCACATGATGGTGCTCTTCCCGAGGTTCCACCTCGACTATCACCTTCTGTCGAGATCAAGGAGCTGGTGGTCACTAAGGCCGACGAGGCGGCAAAGGGCATTGCAGCTGACCTTGAGGCAAAGTTCGCTTCAGAGCTCAAGCCTGAGCCACTACCACTAGGGATACGGCCGTTTGATCTCATGACTTATCATCCTCGCATGCACATACTGCCACCTGGAGGCATCAGATGCTTTAGTGATTTCATTGGTGGCATGCCAGAGGACCTTCTACAGAGAAAGCCGAACTCCCATCTTTCCTGCGGCGCCACAGGGGTATGAACTCTATTTTCATGCTTTCTTGCCTTTCCGTTAACTGCATTTCTTGCACTGTCGTTTATCTTAATGCTCTTTTATCACTGTCTTTCATCTGATTCACTCTTTCTCTGCTATAGGGGGACTCTTGTTCTTACAAAGGGTATGGGGTAGCAACAATCAGAGACTGGTATTATGAGCTCCCCGCTAGGGTTGGCAAGATTATTGACGAGGCTAGCTTCGGCCTATTTTGCTCCAGACTCTCATGACACATAATGAGCCGGGCTCTTCTCGGAGCATTGGTCAAGAATTGGTGGGACACCACAAACTCTTTCCATCTCTCTTCCGCTGGGGAGATAACAATGACTCCATATGATTTCTCCATGCTCACAGGCTTAGAAGTAAGGGGTGATTCGATCCCCTTCAACGTGGACATAGGTGAGTGGGAGGCGACTTGGATTTACCTGCTTAGAGTGCACCCATCTCTATCTAGGCCAGCGATGGTATGATACAGATGGTTTTTCGAGCACTTCTACGAGAGTGAGCCCGACATATCGAAGGAGATAAAGCAGTATGCCCGGGGCTTCTTGATGTTCCTCTTCGATACCACATTGTTTGCGAACAAGTAGAACACCGTAGGCTTGTACTTACTGAGGACCCTTACGACTGGGGTGGAGCTAGCCTCACCACACTATATGGCTACTTGAGTTCCCCTTCTCACATGAGGAGAGAGCAGGTCGGAGCCTACTGGAGAGCTTGGGAGGTATGCACTCCTCTTTCAATTCTGTTACTTTATATTTTACATTTCCTGCTTTATCTCTATTTAATATCTATCCATGCACTGCACTTTCTGCTGTACACTCTTTGTATCTTTTCACACACTATGCTTTCTGCTTTGTACTTTCTGTATCTGTTCATACGCTGTGCTTTCTGCTTTGCACTTTCTGTATTTGTTCATACATTGTGCTTTCTACTTTGTACTTTCTATATCTGTTGACACTAATTGACAAGACCACTGAACTTTTCCTTGCAGTTATGGGTTTATGCTTATTTTCTAGCCCTTGCTCCAGAGCTAGTAAATGAGATCCCCCCCCCATCATGCCTTACTCGCGATGGTATAACGACTGGTGCCGGCGTTGGAGCCGTAATGATATGACATTCACCTTCTTCCGCTGCTATTTCGATATGGTGGCTGCCGATGAGGTAACCTGAAACTTACCTTCATTTTTGCTTTACTACTGTTCTGATTCATATCTCGACGTCTGACGGTAATTAACAATCTGTACATTCTCTGTTTGCAGATCATGTGGCAGCCCTGGGCGGCGATTCCAGCTAGGGTGATGTACTAGTACATCGGGGCTTGGGCTACGTCTCGATTTTGGATTTTGCTAGAGGGCCCAGTCTGCCAAGCCTGGTTCTAGAGTGAGTAGTTTGTATGCCAAACTGTAGGCTCGCCTAATCCGGTTATTCCCATGCCACCCCCAGAGTCTATGAGGGCAGCAAATAGCCTCCCAATTGAGGCGATTATTTAGTTCATGGTGGGCCTGGATGCCGACTTCTTCAGAGCAAAGGGCAACTACGCAACGTTCATCCAGACTCATTTCATATCCCCTCTGACGGGTGTTCCCGCGAGCGAGGCAACAAGTACTCCCTTGGCAGGTGAGACGACACAGGTAATCGGGGCCGATACTAGAGGGGCCCTTCCCGTTGGGCAAATTCCCACTGTGCTTACATATCGGCGGCCGACCGGGACAACCTACCAGATTCTGATCGAGCCGACAGAGGCAGGGCCTGGGTATGTCAGAGCTCGAGGCGCACCTCAGGTATAGACCACACTTTACAATTTGCACCCCACATTTTCCATTTCAGATATTGATCATTCAAATACACTTGCAGGCACTCATGGAGCATACAAAGAGCCTCCTCGAGCTCGTTGCCTCTCTGATTAGCATGGTGCAAAGAAGAAAGACGATGCTTGGTCTCCACAGTATTCAGGTAGTTTGCTTTATTTTAGCATGCATTTCACTACTAGCTCTGTTGTGCACCACACTATTATATTCCCATTGATACATTGGCACCTCCACTGTAGTCTTCCCCAAACTGCACTGATACACTACATTAGCACACTTTACTCATATTATATCTGACTTCAGCATGACGCTCATTCTGTACAATACACCCTGCAACAATACACACTACATCTGATATGTTGACACATATTGTTTTCAAATCCCATCTATACTGAGGGCACCAGTGGCAGCGGCAGCACCAGCACCAGTAACACCTCCTCTAGCAGCAAGGATGAGAGAAAGATAGGCCTCAGCATATGGCCGAGATGTGCGCCATGGTCAAGGTAGGGACAGGGGTGCTCGGGCTGGGAGTAGTCTCTCAGAGCCCATTTTGAGTAACGATGATGCCGAGACTAGTGACTCCGAGAAGGCAGTGAGTCGACATTCTGAATCGTCTAAGAGCAGGGGTGATAATGCTGGCTCGGGATCTAGGAACTGAGATAACGCCGAGCTTGGTTTTGAAGCAGGGTGCAGAGGCTCAGAGTCTGGTTCTGATAGCGGTGCTGATGGAGATAGCACCCCTGAGTCCTTTTCGAGGAAGAGGACAAAGAGGGCCTCTCGAGCTTGAGATGACTGGCACCGATTTTTTTTTAACTTTTTGCTTAGTTTCTTTTTTTTTGGTAGCTTAGCACATGTATAGCTTCAGATAGGTTTTACTTTTGCTTTTCAAACTTGTAGTCCCTTTTGTAAAAACCATGATCGGAATAAAACCTCACAGTTTTTTATGACAAGAGTTTTTGCTTTTGCTTCATGTGCACCATATTTGCAATAAATGAAAATGGAATTGAGTTTGAAATGGGAATGCTTGATTGAAATAATATTCTTATTGGGGTAATGAGCCGATCAACAACCAAAATACAACTCGATCAACCAAAATACAACTCGATGAACCAAAAAACATAGGAAAAATAGACTAAAACAGCTATGCACACTTGCTAAAACCAAAAGACTCAAAACAAGACCGTATAACACAAAGATCAAGACCAAAATAGGCTACCAAAATTGCCTAGCCCACAAGTGGATGACTGGCCACCATTAGTGGCTTGCCAGCTACTAATGTGAGAGCCACCAAAAAGCTGACAATTGGCCTCCACTCACAGCCCAATCTTCTATAAAAGGTCCTCCTTCGTGATTTCTTCTCCAGAACCTCATTTTAGCTGCTATTTTTTTCACAAATGGAGACATTTCTTACCGAGAAGCTCACGGATTAGATAGCCACTTTAGATGACATGAAAAAGGTAAATTTTTGGGGTTTTGGCATAAGCGGGCTTTTTTCATTGAGTCGTACTCCACTTTGTTTTCCCTTCCTCCATGATGCGGTCTGATGTTGGGATCCAATTATACATGTCTTTCACTTCAGAGCAGAAGAAATGTGTCCGACCCTTAAAGAATTTTAGACACTAATGGAATCCCCACGTGATGAGGAGATCATGCTTCAGCCCCGTTTTGGCCATGCCCTAGCCTTGGGATGGATGTGTGGGCTTACTTTTCATGAAACTCAATCTTTGGCCTATGACGGGGAGCTAGACATACCTGGCCTAGTTCATCTATTTTCTGACATCGGAGACCAAGTTGACCTCCTCTGGCGAGGCTTTCGGTAGCATGTCCTTTGTTTATGTATGCTCGCACACTAACTTCTTGCCCTTAGTTGCGACAGAGCAAACATCAAGTTGATTGAGGTGGCGCAACGCTTGAAAAAAGGTAAGAGCTGCATTGGTTTGGCCTTGGCCGAGACCCTGATGGGTTTGGATGCTTTTTATCGGCGAGAGACCACCAGGTTTGTGGTGAGTCCACTATTGCTCCAAGTATTGTTTTCCACCCTTTCTGATATATGCCTCACACATCACTTGGCATTCATACTCTATTTTCTCTCAAAGCCCTTTCCTTACTTTTCTCTCAACATACATCTCTCTATTCTTTAATCTCTCTTATTTTTCATCCCTTCCTAGGTATGGCTCATAGATAAGCTGAAGGTAGTGGATCCTTGCCCCGAGTATTCAGCCCAAGCTTACTTCTTCTGCTAGCGACTAGTGAACTTTTCCAATGAGGGATGGTGGTGCAACTGGATGTGCAACTGATCTGCAGCTGTCATAGCTTGGCGTTGTCCCTAGCTCAACTTGACTGAAATGAGCTACAGCATGGCTCGGCAGCCTAGCATACAGTTGATTGGCCTCACTCACTGTGTGTTCTACTTTCCCTTCTAGTTCAGGCGTTAGTTTGGACAAGATCATACCTACTCAGAGGAGGGGGTAGAATACCCGGCTTTAGTTCTGCTTCTTGCATCACACTTAGCTTGGTCTTGCTACTGGAGGACAAGAGAACTTCATCACATAGTAAGCTAGCTAATAACCGAAATAAGAAAACATGTGTTTTCAAAACAACATATCATGTTTAGTAGAGGCCGATCTTTGATCGGGCGGGCGGGGGTGCTCACTTAATGACCTTCTCCCCTCGTACCCAAGTTCCCGAGCCGAGGCAACTTTGATGATGACGGATACGTGGCCTTAGGCACAAGTCAGGGTTTCCTAAATTTCCCAAAATAAAATATTTAGGTGGCGACTCTATAATCTGGCAAAGCAGTCCATGTTTGGTGCTTTTTGATTAAAATCGATTTTTCAAAACGATTTGCTGGATTTAGACTCTTTGGTGATTTATCAGTCTTACGTTGCTCTTTGTGAGATTAGATTCAGAACCGTGACAGAAGTCCGAACTGTAGTAGCTAAGAACTATATTTTGCGCCCTCGCACGCGGAGCGGAGTTTCGGGTGGTCTACAGTTTCTGGCGACTCTGCTGGGGATTTAGAGAACTTGACTCAAACATCATGATATGTTGTTTTATCTACACTTATGTGTTTCTTTGCATTGGTGCGCCTAGGACACCGTGTTTGCCGTCTGCTATTCCTGAACGGTTTGTCGGAGGCTGCGTGCTATAAGGCTGACCGGTTACGGGCTCTGCCATGATGGGAACACAAACCTCAATTTTACCGAGGCACCCTTTTGACCATTCAACCTAGTGCATATCGGAATCCATAGAGACCTTTCCAAACTAGGACAGGTTGCTTACCCGATTGTAGGTTGTTTGAAAATCGCTATGTGCGTAGTGAAACCCTAGCTCCTGACAAGATAGGACAGGGAAACCCTAGCCCTCCATAGGGGTGTTTTAGCTCTCACTTGCTTGCTATGTGCTTTTAGAGTGTGTCTCTACAGTAATGCATGTATCAGTTTGCAAGTCTGGGTATCAGTCTGAGGACATTAGTATTTGGGGTATCAGATTTGAGACAGTGATTTGGGGGCAGTGATCAGTGTTGAGAACAGTGTGTTCAGCTTACAATATCAACTGTGTGTTATGTTTATTTAAGCTGAAATGCTGTCCGTTTTTCTAGTTGTTTGTTTCCTTATTTTGCTTTATTTATCTTTTTGCAAGGTAGTATTGCATCATTACTTCTGAAAAGGTAGATATCCCCGAGCACTCTGGACTAGAGGTAGAAGGCTTTCCCGATCTGAGGATCTAGTTGACGAACAACCAGTGTTTGTGTCATTACCCCCGGTTACGAGACGGAGGTCATCCAAGCACAAATCACCAGTACAGTGATTACCAGTTCAGAGGTCTTTGTCTACTCCACTTGTGCACAGTAGGGATCAGATTTCTATTTCTCCCGTAGATAGGGAATATACACCGATTCAGTCAGATCCACACTTTGCAGTCGAAATCGAGGACATGATGCGTCAACTCCAAGAGACCATGCAGGCCATGCAGCAGGATCCTGCCCGCCAGGCAGAAGTTATAGCCCAGCAGACAGAGTTGATTGCCAGGCTTCAACAACAGCAACAGCAACCACAACAAGCCGGGGCATCTGCTTCACATCCACCCCCGCCCCCACCTTGAGTTCCAACACTCGGGGATACTGCAAATGTCTAGGAAGATACGGACGCCCCAACAAGACCAGTTCCGCCACCAGTTCTACCATAGATTTCAAAGACACCGGCCTTCTCAACAGATACACTGTTTGAATCTGAGATGGACCCAACTGCTCTGAAGATGAGTAAGCTTGAAAAGCTGTTTAAACGGGCTCAAGGGGTCAATTCCATTCCAAACATAGAGGATGGTTACACTGACTCGGCGGTGACCTTGCCGGACCTGTTTAAGATGCCCCACATAGACCGTTTTGACGGTTCGGGCGACCCCATGATTTATCTGAGGCTGTTCTCGGATATTTTGCACCCGATGGGCTTAATGAGACTCTAGAAACTATCACTCTTCGGCCGGACCCTGTCGAGCATTGCAGCCATTTGGTACGCCAAGCTGGAGGACTCAGTAAAAAGGAGTTGGGAGGAAATGGCTGAGGCCTTTATCACACAATATTCATACAACAACCAGATCGAGGTCACGACCCGTGATCTCGAAGTGACCAGGCAAGAGCCGAAAGAAGGCTTTTCTGACTTTGTCACTCGATGGAGGGCCAAGGCCTCCATGATGACAATTCGGCTATTGGAGAAGGATCAGATAAGATCGTTGTGCGCAACCTCCAACCCAAGCTGATGCAAAAAATAATCGTCTTACCCTTTCCCACCTTTTTGGACTTACACGAGATCGGGGTACAGATTGAGGATGCCATGAAGCAGGGTCTGATCGCCCAAGACAGGGAACAACCCAAGCGGGCATTTACACGTAGTTCGAATGCAAGCACGAGTAATGCTGCAGCTGCCAGAACTTCTGATGTGGGCATGGTCACCACCACCACCCCAAAAACAGCCACACCTTTCACTGGTACATCCAGAGCCACCTCTCAACCAGAAAACTATCCACCCGAAGGCAAGAGGGTTTTTACCCCACTTTATATGCCTTTGTCTATAGCTCTAGAGGTCCTACTCAGGAAAAGACATTTGAAACTATTAGAACAACGGCCTTTACCCAATCCTCTCCCTCCAAAGCATGACCCGACTAAATACTGTGCATTTCATCAACAGCAAGGTCACGACACCGACTTCTACTTTCGATTACATCATGAGATTCAAGATCTCATTGACAACAAGGTGATTGCACCCCCAGACAAACCAAATGTCACCACCAACCCACTCTCACCACATAACCAAGCTCCACCACCGAAACACATCAACCTAATCCAAACTGCGACCATTCCATATGACCCAAGCATATACATCACACCCTCTCACCTACCCAAGCCTGAGGTGTTCATCCCAGATAGCATAGACTTGTTCATGTTGAGCACCTCCCAAACCCAACCTGAACCGGTGGTGGTGACTGTCGAAGATAGCACTAGGACAACTTTGGAGGCAGATGGGAATATTAATTCAGTGCCTGAGGGGTCTGGGAGCTTTGCGTACAACCCGAGTGGTTATATCACATCAATAGACCAAGCTAAGTCGAGGGTAGAGTTGCCAGTTGGGGCAGAGATCAGTGTGGTCTAGGAGGATGGACCAAGTCAGGGGTTAGATGACCTAGCAGAGCTGGAAGAAGATATTGCCAATCTACAGTTTTTCAACGAGCAGGACCCAGGGGATGTGGACATCAACTGGTTCGACTTGGATGGATCGGTAGAGAATACTGGGTGGCTCAGCGACGAGCCAGATGTTGTTGAGGTGCCTCAACCAGAACGGGAGCAATCAGAAGCCAGAATGTTAGCAGTGGCTGGAATGGCCGAGAATCAGGAGAAATCGCCGGAGAGCACCAATGTTAAAAATTTTGCTCGAGCTCCAAGCAGTTTAAGTACAGTAAATACTAAACAGGAGGCTACATTGAAATGGCTTGAGCAAGAAAAGATCAAGGATCTTGAGAGGGCTAAGAAGGCCAAAGCCCCTGCGAGGACAGAACGTCCTATGAGCACAGAAACAGTTACAACAGAACCGAACAGCTGTCTTTCGATTGCCGACGGGATGTGATGGGAAGACGACGACTTATGTCTTGCCCACACCGACGAAGACTGGGGGTGGAACCAACCAGATGACACCTAGTATGTTGAGGAGGTTGACCATATGACTAGGAGTGGGCGGTATTTCAAGCCCCCACACTTGGACCAGCCAGAAGCATCTGGGAAGGACAATGAGGCAAAGAGGCAGAAAGAAAAATTGCTGGAGGAGGAGGATGTACTAAAGCAGCTTAAGAAAATCCAAGCAGACATCTCCATCTGGGGACTGCTTATGGCCTCGAGGGTTCACAGACAGGCCATCCTTACAACCATGGATAGGGCCAAGCTTTCAATTAATACAACTCCGGAGCAGTTGGTAGGGCTGGTTTTCCCAGGAGGAGCTTCCCCGACCTTGACCTTCACCGACAAAGAACTATCGCCCGAGGGCTCAGATCATAACAAGCCACTCTACATCTCTGTGGAGTGTAGAGAGAAATGGATACCTGTGGTCCTAGTTAACACGTGTTCCGCAATCAATGTATGTTCGTCGAGAACGGCGTATACTATTGGGTTGAAGCCCGCGGATTTTTTGCCTACGGCCCAGGTGATACGGGCCTATGATAATACCAGCCGAGAGGTGATGGGGACCGTACGGGTTAAGATTTAAGTTGGTCCAGGGCAACAGGACATTGAGTTTCATGTCTTGGACGTTCCCGCAACCTTCAATCTACTCCTTGGGCGGCCGTGGCTGCACCAAGTGAAAGTCGTCTCTTCCACGTTACACCAAATGCTGAAGTACCCCCACGGGAACGGGGTAGCAATCATTTTTGGAAATTCATCAATACATCCGCCACCAGAGGTTTCTACACCAGTTCTGGAGATTGAGCATGGCGCGGAGGATGTATTTCTGTCAGGATTCACCCTAGCTGAGGCCTGGGTTGTACAGAATATACTAGCTGTTGATAAGGGGCTATACGTCAGTGCACAGTCCGTCTACCTTATGAACAAGCTTCAGTACATGCCCAGAATAGGATTAGGGCGAAGTGGCCGGAAGGGCGTTGCAGTATCGACCGAAGTGCCGCATAACCCGTATACCTTTGGTTTAGGTTATCTGCCTACCAAAGAGGATTGGGCGAGGAAAGGAAGAGAGATGGCCAGAAGAGCCAAGGCAAAGCAAGCCGGGAAGCACTACGAGTTAGTGCACAGGCCTATCCAAGGGACCCTGAACAGACGCTTTGTCCGAGAGGGAGAAGACTTCCCATTTTGTGGCTTCCCAGAGCCCTGGTTGAATGCAGAGAAATGGTGCTTGCCCGACTTCGAAATCTTTTTTGATCCTCAGTTACCTGGGGATGAAGTTGCCGTAGAGCAGACAAACCCACCAACTGAGGCTGAGTAATGCAAAGAGGAGGATTCCGAGAGCACAGAAATTGAGATGAGGGTGGCGTTGGCTTGTCTCCTCTCAGATCCTCAGATCGTACCGGAGTGCTTGGGGGATAACTTCTCAGCTTCCATGATCGGGGATGAAGCGACTGTGGGCCCATCTTCAGGCATTCTAGATGCGTCCATCTCACCCTCCATTGTCTGGCAATACGAAGAGGGCTTTTTATCGAGCAGTTCTGGGTCAGGTAGTGCGCCAGAATCTGATCCCACTAAGTGTGGTGTCAGAATCAGGTTCCAGCTCGTCTGAGTTTGAGTCCGGTATTCTTGAGGGTGATAACCCGGATGCCACTGTCCTGTCCAAGTCATCTTTTTCTTTTTCTTTTTGAGTCTGTTGTAATAGAGGAATCAGGCGAACTGGATGTTATTAATGAGAATGGTACGGCTGTGGCTTCCGAGTATTTTTCTGTGCCTTTAATTTATTGCATTAATCAAGACTTTCAAAATTTTGATGAAAACGACGAGGAAGAAATTCCTTCGGTTTTACAACGTTTGATTGATCAAGAGCATAAGAGGTTTGTAAAACCGTTGGTTGATGAAATCACCACAATTAATGTTGGTACTGAGAAAGACCCGCGGCTCATCCAGATCGGGTCCACGTTGTCTTCGGAGGAGCGCGAGCGCTTAGTCGCTTTATTAAAAGATTTCAAAGATGTTTTCGCGTGGTCCTACAAAAACATGCCTGGAATCGATCCTGAGATTGTACAAAGATCGATCCTCTTGACCCAGAGGCTCGACACATAAGGTAAGCTCCGAAGGATCTGTCTAGACTGGGCTCTGAAAATCAAAGAAGAGGTCACCAAGCAAATTGATACAGGGTTCCTGTTGGTATCCGAATACCCTACTTGGTTGGCCAATATAGTTTTGGTACCGAAGAAGGACGACAGAATTCGGGTATGTGTGGACTTCAGGGATTTGAACAAAGCCAGTCCGAAGGACGACTTTCCTCTGCCGCATATCGATGAATTAGTGGACTTCACTGCTAGGCATGCACTGCTCTCGTTCATAGATGGGTTTTCAGGCTACAATCAGATTTTGATGGCACCCGAAGATAGGGAGAAGACTGCTTTCACCACCCCATAGGGAACCTATTGTTATAGGGTAATGTCGTTTGGCCTGAAGAATGCTGGGGCTACATATCAATGGGCTGCGACCACAATCTTGCACGATATGATCCATAAAGAGGTTGAGGTGTACGTAGACGACATGGTTGTCAAGTCCAAGGAAAGAGAGGGCCACTACACCACCTTGCAAAAATTCTTCGAACGGATCAGAGAGTATCAGTTGCAGCTGAATCCTCAGAAATGTACATTTGGTGTTACATCAGGGAAAATGTTGGGGTTCTTGATCACACAAAGGGGTATCGAGGTCGATCCTTCCAAAATCAAGGCTATCTTAGAAATGCCACCACCGAGGACTGTGAAGGAGGTGCAAGGCTTTCTGGGTAAAGTGCAATTCATAAGACGGTTTATTGCAAAATTAACCTTGACTTGTGAACCACAGTTTGGTCTCCTGAAGAAAGGAAAGAAGTTCCAATGGGACGACCGATGCCAAGTTGCTTTCGAGCAGATCAAGCAATATTTACAAAACCCACCTGTGTTGTCACTGCCTAAGCCAGGGAAACCGTTGATTCTATACCTATCAGTGACCAAAACGACAATGGGCTCCATGCTTGCACAGGAGTCTGAGGACAAAGTGAAGAAGGCTATCTACTACCTAAGCAAGAAAATGCTGGATTACGAGACCCGCTAGAGAAGGCTTGTCTGGCCTTGGTATGGGCTACTAGGAAGTTGAGGCACTACCTGTTATCTCATCCCGTAATACTGGTTTTGAGATTAGATCCCATCAAATATCTCTTCGAGAAACCAGCACTTACGGGTAGGCTAGCTCATTGGTTGCTTCTGCTTTCCGAATTTGATCTGAAGTACATGACGCGCAAGTCAGTGCAAGGGAGAGTGGTAGCAAAGTTCCTAGCCGACCACCCAGTGGACGGGGATGAAGCAGTTGAATATCTGTTCCCAGACGAGGCCATTTTGCATGTCGAAGAAGAGACTTAGATGATGTACTTTGACGGAGCGTCAAACCAGTACGGGTATGGGATAGGGGTGTTGCTAATAGCACCCAACAATTCTCGCATACCCTTAGCATTCAAACTCCAGTTCAAAGTGTCGAACAATGAGGCAAAATATAAGGCATGTATTGCTAGATTAGAAGCCGCCCTGGAACTAAGGGCAAAATGGTTGGATGTCATCGGGGACTTGAACCTTGTTGTATCTCAAGCTAAATGAGATTGGAAAGTTAAAAAAGAAAAGATGAGAATCTATCACCAGACCTTGGACGTTCTGATTCCTCGGTTTGAAAAACTGAACTTCGCTCATTTGTTGAGAGAGAACAACAGGTTCGCCGATTCATTAGCAACTCTATCTTCTATGATAGACATCCCTTTCGGAGTCCGGATGCGTCCGATCATCATTGAATAGAAATTCAAGCTGGCCTACGAGCTGATTGCTGCCATAGATGAGGTACAAGATCAAAACCCCTGGTATTACGACATCTGGAACTTCTTGGAAAATGAGGCGTATCCACCAGGGGCAAATGCTAAAGATAAGAGAGCAATTCGAAGAATGGCTGCTCAATTCATCGTCTGTGGGGGTAAACTATACAAGCGGGGTCATCTCGGGATGCATAAACTATGTGTTGATGCTGAAGAGTCCAAGCACCTGATGGAAGCTATCCATGGAGGAGAGTGCGGAGCACACATGAGCGGGGTGATGCTAGCCCAGAAGATCCTCAAACAGGGTTATTATTGGTCAACCATGGAGGAGGATTGTATTAGCTTTGTCCGGCGATGCCACAAATGTCAGATCCATGCAAACCGTATAAACATTCCGCCGTCAAAGCTATACAACATGACTTCACCATGGCCGTTTTCAGTCTAGGGGATTGATGTGATTGGGGCTGTCACTTCGAAGGGGTCCAACAGGCATGAGTATATTCTAGTAGCGATAGACTATTTTACGTAGTGGGTTGAGGCCCAATCTTACGCAGTGTTGAAGGCATCGCATGTCACTAAGTTCATCAGGAACAACATCATCTGTCGTTACGGAGTCCTGAATGAGATTATTTTGGATAATGATTCCCACTTCAAGAAGGAGGTGATCGACTTGTTGGAGAAGTACAACGTGACTTTTCATAAGTCATCTACATATCGGCCGCAAACTAACGGAGCTATTGAGGCCGCCAACAAGAAAATCAAGTACATTCTGCAAAAGATGTTGGAAACCTATAGGGACTGGCCAGATAAGCTGCCATTTGCTCTTTGGGGCTATCAAACTTCAATTCAAACTTCTACTGGGGCAACTTCGTATTCCTTGGTTTATGGGATGAAGGCTTTTCTACCTATCGAAGTTGAGGTTTTGTCATTACGGGTATTGGCTGAGTGTCAGATAGCTGAGGCAGATTGGCAGCAAAGCAGGTTCGAATAACTCATGCTCTTTGATGAAAGAAGGCTGAAAGCACTGTATCACGTCCAGGGTTATCAACGAAGAATTGCCAGGGCTTTCAACAAGAAGGTTAAGTCCAGGAATTTAAAAGAGGGGGATCTAGTGCTCAAAGACAACCGAGCTCCCATCCACGACTCTAGGGGCAAGTTCAGACCCAATTGGACTGGCCCTTACATCATCAAGTCTTTCTAGTCCGGTGGAGCTGTCGTTCTGATGGATTTAGATGGCCTTGAGTTCTCCCAGCCGATCAACATGGACAAGTTGAAGAAATACAATCCCTGAGTGGCTCACTAGGTCAAAAACCCGAAAGGGCGACCTGGGAAAAAATTAGAGTACAGAAAATTTTGAAATAATAAAAACTGAGCTCGCAAGGTTGAAAACCCAGAAAGGGCGGCCTTGGCAAAAGTTAGAGCGCAAAATAAGAGGGTTAATACACGAGTGAACCTGTACCAAACTACGTAAGGCTTGATTCCCATCTTCGAGATACGTAGGCAACTTCATTCTGAAGTCCAACCATAAACACTTCCAAATCAACTTTGTCCATGTGATCATGATTGGTCATGTTCATCTATTCTGTATTCAAGAGCTCGGTTGTGATCTCCAATGCAGTGCTATTCAGACTAGGGGCAACTTTCCAGTTGCTGGAATCTGGGGTTGTACATCTCAGTGATAGATCTCAGGCGTGTCCAGTTTTGATCCATTTCGAAAATGGTTTCGAAAAGTTTTAATAAAAGTTGATTTTGCTCAAATTAATCTTTTTACAACTTAGACTATTTTTGGACCGAACGGAAAATTTCCAGTACCCACAACCTTCAATCACGTTGATTTCAGTACAGAGTTCTCCTACTCTTGAATACAAATTGAAGTTGCTTTTTATTACATTCATAAAGAAAACTTGAAATTACTGATAAAGCAATAAACTCAGGGCATAGTCAGGTGTTCCTGCGCCCCCTCCCAGAGCTTGTGGAAGCCTCTGATGCCAAAGTAGGCCCAACTTGCACCTCTTCATTAAGCCAAGCTGTGCACTCATCAGAAAGGGTGCAACTGAAAGTGGGAGCGGGGGCCAGAAGCTCTCTCGTCCTCCATGCTGTGGCATACCGAGCTAGCTGTGCGCCTCGGACTGGAAATGTAGTAGAGTACTCTATCCCCTCTTCCGGGCAAGTTTGATCATGCCCAAACTGGTGTCGGAATCGAAACGGGAAGTAAAAGATACAATGTGTCAGGCCAATCAGCTGAATGCCTGGCTGGCACGACATGTTATAACTCATCGCCGGCAGATTAAGCCAAGGGCAACGCCAAGCAATGTTGACGGCGGACAGACTGCACATCCATTCGCACCACCATTCTTCATCTGGGGCATCAACTAGACGTTGCCGAAAGAAATAGCTGCGTGCTGAATATGCTAGGCATGGGTCCACAACCTTCAACTTATCCATCAACCATATCTGGGGAGGGATGAAAAATGAGAGATTAAATAATAAAGGGGTGTACGTTGAGAGAAAAGGGTTTTGAGAGAAGAACCGAGCCTGAGGGCCAAGTGATGTGAGAAATATATGTGAGATGGGGTGGGAAACATTACTTGCAGCAGTAGTGGACTCCCCGCGAATCTAGCTGTCTTCCGGCGATGGAAGGCATCCAAACCCATCAATGTCTCAGCTAGTGTCATGGCGATGCAGCTCTTGCCCTCTTTCAAGCCCTAGGCAAACTCAATCAAACGGACGCTAGACCCATCGGAGCCTGGGGCAAGCAAGAAATGAGACAACATGCTCAAGCAAAGTGCATGTCACTGAAGACCTTGCGAGTGATGGTCGCCACAGTCACCGGCATCAGAAAATCGATGAATCAGGCTCGGAATGTCTAACTCTTCGCCGTGAATCAAAGACCGAGCGTCATGCAAAGTAAGCACGCACATCCATCCTAGGGCTTGGATGTGGCCGAAGCGAAATTGAGCCAAGATCTCTTCATCGCGCTGAGACTCCATCAAAGCTTGGAAGTCTTCGAAAGTGGGACATATCTCTTGTCCACTAAAGCTAAAAACGTGCGTAACCAGATTCCAACACCTAGCCGCGGCATGAAGGAACGGAAAACGCAGCAGGGTGCGGCTCAGCATGAATAGTGCATTTATTCTGAAGCCCCAGAAATTTAGCTTTTTCGAGCCATCCAAGTTAGCAATCCAACTTGTGAGATTTTGGACAAGAAATGCTTCCATTTGGTGCAAAAACAAAGTTGAAATGGAGAAACTACGAAGCTGGGGCTTTTGTAGAAAATAAGGTGTTGAGTGGAAGATAGGTGTCAACAGTCTGGGCACTTTCTCCATTAATGGCCGACCGGCCAAATTGATGGCCGACCGACCATCTTTATAGCCGATTGGCTAGTTCTTGTGGCCGATAGCCCTTTATGATGGCCGATGGACCCTCCTTGGTTCTCTGAGCTGTCCTTGTGTTGGAAGTGTTGAGAACTTGTGTCTTGTTCCACTTTGGATGCATTTTGTGGCGATTTTGTGAAGTCTTGTCTATATTACTTCAATTTGTTTATCGAGTTGTTGCATTTTTGTTTATCGAGTTGTATTTTGTGTTGATTGTTAAGTTCTTGTCTTGCTTATCGAGTTGTATTCACATTTGGTTAGCATGTCAAGTACTGGTTTTGCTTATCGAGTTGTTTTGTTTTTTCAATTGTCAGTTAGTTCACTATCTGATTAAGACATTGCAATTCGAGTAGGTAGTTTTCAAACAAAGTTCAATCTCATTTACATGCTGTGTGAGGTGATGCGATGTGATGCTTAGAATGTAAAATGTAACACTTTTCCAATCAAAAAGTTATTTTCATTCCATCATGATTTCTTTTTTGCAAAGGTACAAGTTTTGAAGAAAATAAAACTGCCTAAGGCTATACAATGTGCAAAAACTAAAGCAAAAAAGAGAAATAAAGCAAAAAAAAAAAAAAACATCTGAATCGGCGCCAGTCGCCTCAAGAGTGGGAAGCCCTCCTCGTCCTCTTCCTCGACGAAGGTCCAGAACTACCGCCGTCAGCTCCGCTACCAGCGTCTGAATCCGAACCATCTCCAACCTCATCTCCATCCTAAGACGACTCTGACTGCGAACTCACTGTCTCTTCGTCAGACTCATCATCATCTGGGGCAAGCTCCCGCAATCTGCTCTCCGTATGAATATGCATATCTCTGCCTCGGCTGTGTACCGACATCCCGCGTCCCGCTCCCCCTGTTGCTCGGGGAGGCACTAAAGGTCCTGCTGAGGAGCTCGCTGTGGTTGGTATCTGGAATGGGGCCTGAAAAGAACAATTTGGCAAATGCATCAGTTATGCTATGTGAAGCTGAGTATGGTATCAAATGCAGTATATGATTACAGTGTATGAATGCTGCGAGCAGTATATAAAAGCCGTGAACGGTGAATGATTGCAGTGTATGAGGGTCGTGGCCAGTATATGAGATGCAGTGTGTCGGTGCCGTGAGTGGTATATGAGTGTGGTGTATCAAATGCAGTATTGATAATGTGATGCATCAGATCAGTATGCAGCAGATTATAGAGGGTTTTGGGACAGAGGTTGAAAGAACTTACCAGAATACCGTAAATATTGAGCAGGTCCATGCTCCTCTGCAGCATCCCCATCACCAAAGCCGACAACTCCAGAGCCTGCCCAGTGTACTCTAAGGAAGCCTGCAAAAAAATGTTGAGGGAATTAGTAATCTGCAGGATATCAACTGAGATGAAATGAATGTATAGAATGTAAAGTATAGCATATACCGGGGTTGAGCCTTAAACTCCGACGAGCTCATGATCAGCTGGGGGAGGAGCGATGGGAATCTGATAAGTCTCTCCAGCCTGTCCTCGGCATGTCATGGTAGTGGGCAGGTCTGGCCACTCTGCCCTCTGTCTCCTCTGGGAACCTCTCCTACCACGGGCCTAGGTCGCCCTGGATCCTCCCACTCCTTCTGCTGCAGCTACAGGTTTGTCTCTCTCACCTCGGCGACCACTGGCCAGGGGCGGCATGAGATATGTCTGAATGAAGACGGTGTAGTCGCTGTCATGCCTGAAAAAGTCGGCATCCCAACCTACCGCGAAATTGGCCATCTTCTGCGGGGTGTACCTCTCTGTTTGCCTCATGTGCGAAGGGGGCAGCATCGGAACCACTGGCTTGGGTAAACCAAGGCTCTGTCGCCGGAAGCGTTCACCCAAGTACCACGCTCGACAGATCGGACCCTCAAGCAAAACTCGAAATCGGGAAGTCTCCCGAGCACCCATAAACCGGTCTCTAACTGCGTCAAGCAGCACTGCCCAAGACTGCCAAGTGATCTATAAATGACGGATATACAGGTTGTTATCTGCTATTGAAAGTGGAATATAAAGCAAAGCTCAAATGAATTGTAAGGTTTGAAATACCTCCGTTGCGGCTACAGTGTCAAAATATTGGCGGAAGAATAAGAAAGACTCTCGCGGCCTCCGCTCGCATCGCACATCGTACCTATGTGAATATGGAACCATGGGGGGCGTCTCTACCTCTGGCTCTGGGGCAAGCCTCGAGAAGTAGGCATATACCCAAAACTACAGAATGTAAAAGGGTAATGATGAGTATGTTTATCAGTAAAGCAATATACAAATAAAGTAGAAATCAGAGAATGATGTGCAGTGTCTTGTGCAGTGTGTGCAGTGTACAACTAGTGTAAAGCAGATTGCATGTTATGTAGTGTGTGTGGTGTACAGATAATGTAAAGCAAGAATGTAAAGCAAAAGGGAAAGATGTACCTCCCAGCCTCTCCAGTAGCCTCCTAACAGGTGCCCGCTCCGGCGAGATGAGGAACTCATGTATCCATACAGTGTGGCCAAGCCTGCGCCGCCCCAGTCATAGCGCCGGATGCGAGATACGTCTACCAGTGCACTCAAGAGGTAGAGGCCAACGATGTTCGCCCGGTCGGCGAATAGAGTAGTGCCAAGCAAGAACATGAAGAACCCCCGGGCGTAGTACTCGACCTCCTCGCGAGTCGTCGGCGTCTCCCCCCTGAACTACTCGGTGAACCACGAGTAGCGTACCATCCCTGATCGGGAGAGAGGTGGGTGAGTCCCTAGCAAAAAGATCTGAGCAGAATCCCACTCACCCATATCAGTGTCGAAAGGGATCGGATCACCCCCTACTCCGACGCCGATGAGCATGGAGAAGTCGAAGGGAGTCATCGTCATCTCCCCTGCTGTAGAAAGGTGGAGGGAATCGGTGGTGTCCCACCACCTCTCCACTAAGGCACCTAGAAGAGACCAACTCACAGTGAGGTGCGAGAGTCCCATACAGAATGCACCAAAACCAGCCTCGTCGACGATATGGCGAACAGCATCGGGTAGCTTCATGTACCAATCTCGAGCGATGGTATTCCCATAGCCCCGGAAGGCATAAGAATCTCCCTGTGTTCAAGATAAGCAGATGCAAGGAAGTGTTAGAAATACAGTGTATGCATGTGTTCAGAATTGATAGAAATGCAGTGAATGTATGAATTCAAATTGTTAGAGATACAATGTATGAATGTGCTCAGAATAAACTAGGCATGCGGTGTACAAGTGTGTTTGGGGACAATCTGGTGAAGAGTAGTGTTGGCTATCTAAGATATCAATCTACATTATGAAAAGTAAAGAAGGAGTGTGTACCTCAGAGGCGCTGTAAGATAAGTGTAACTCCGGCTCGCGTAGCAGGAGGTCCTCTGGTGCACCTCACGCGAATCTCCAGAACTGGTGGATGCCGTCGGGGGGCAGTACATGTACCTCAGGGTCATACATCTCCGGATCGAACAGCCGAATGCCTAGCGGCAATGGCTCGAACTCAGGATCCATCTCCATCCTCGGTGGAGCCCCACCATGCGGAATGTCACCTGCCATCTCAAGAAGGAAGAGAAAATGGTCGAAGATATGGAAAATAGGCGAGAATACCAAAAGTCAACAAAAAGTCAACTCCGCGGGGTGAAAAATGGAAGAAAATGTCGAAGTACGGAAGAGGGTACAAAGATCAAGGGTAACTCGAGGGAAACAAACCCCAAGTGATGGAAATCAAGAATGAGGCACCAAAAACACTTTTCAATCGGTTCAAAGTGTTTGAAATCTCAAGGGTTTCGCGAATTGAATGTTTGTGGGGTGTTTGAAAATGTGTAGAAAGCACGGATCGGAAGGGGAAAATGGTTTAGAATGGGAGGGGATGTGTTTTTCGGCCTTGAGGAAGTGAAGAAATGAGGTTTCAAACCCCATACTTAAAGACCCGAAGCAAATAGACCAAATTGCCCTGAATCTGCCATGTTTGGCCGACCGACCACATTATTGGCCGATTATCTTATTTGGTGGTCGATGGGTGGCCGATGGCTTCCCCTAGTGGCCGGTGGACCTCCAATGCTCCTCTATGGATCTGTTTTATTGACTAGTCCCCTCATTCATCAAGAGAGTGCAAGGGAAGTGCACTTCCAAGCTTGACTAGCCTCCGCGAAAGCTCTGAAATGTGTTTTCAGTATGCGATGCTCAACGCATGCAAGGTGTATCCTTTTTTTTAACATGTTGTAACTCTTCGAGATGTAAATCGGGAGCTACCGTT
Organism: Camellia lanceoleosa; assembly: GCA_025200525.1. NCBI lineage: Eukaryota > Viridiplantae > Streptophyta > Magnoliopsida > Ericales > Theaceae > Camellia > Camellia lanceoleosa. Next base: position 168,359,812 of record CM045760.1, on the reverse strand, counting down.
GAATTGCCTCTATCATACGCGCTTCGGTCGCTGCATAGGGTATACATTGCTTTGTTGTTACATTGAATGTGCATTTTGAGTTGTCACATGAAAACGTGCATCACCACCATTGCATAGAATATGCATGTTGTATTGAATATACATTGTTAATGATTTTGCATAGAATATGCTTTGGTTTTGATTCTCGCATTTTGTGCATTGAGCATGTTTGTTTCACGTGGAACATGCATTGTATATGCACTTCTTACACTTGCATTGAATATGCACTTTAATATCTCGCATAGAACATGCATTGGTTACTCCCGCATCGGACATGCATTCATTATTCTTGTATAGAATATGTATCTCGATATTGCATGGAGCATGCATTTGTCATCTTTGCATCATATATGCACTTCTTACATTAGCATGGTACATGCTGTCAAACTTGCATGGAACATGCATTCCTATCATGTTGTATCTGTTAAGTTTCTTTCTTATGCAGGCACGATATTGTATGTATGGTTCATTTGAGGCTAGCACAACCAGGCAATATTGGATGTGCGGTTCATTCAGGGAAGTTCCATTTAAGATTGCTCACTTTGGTGGTGTTTGGGAACTTGGTTCCCAAATTTTTTTCTCATTTTTTTCACTAAAAGACAAAAGTTTTGCAAAACCAAAAAAAAACACATTCAAACAAAATATCACATCCAACCCCATAATCATTTCACTTTTTCTCTCACAAACATCACATCCAACCACAAAAAAACCCAACTATCTTCCCAAACACTAAAAAATTTTTATCTAATAATATCCTACAACTAAAAAAACCTACATAAAAACCCACTTCCCAAACACCCACTTTGTGTATCTATCACACGTTCGCTTAGTGTATCGATCACACTTTGCTCACTTTGTGTATCTATCACACGTTTGCTTTGTGTATCTATCACACATGCTCACTTTGTATATCTATCACACTTTGCTCACATTGTGTATCTATCACACATGCTCACTTTTGTGTATCTATCACACATACTCACTTTGTGTATCTATCACACATGTTCACTTTGTGTATCTATCACACGTTCGCTTAGTGTATCTATCACACTTTTCTCACTTTGTGTATCTATCACACTTTCACTTTGTGTATCTATCACACATGCTCACTTTCTGTATCTATCACACTTTGCTCACATTGTGTATCTATCACACTTTGCTCACATTGTGTATCTATCACACATGCTCACTTTTGTGTATCTATCACACGTTCGCTTTGTGTATCTATCACACATACTCACTTTGTGTATCTATCACACTTTGCTTACATTGTGTATCTATCACACTTTGCTCACATTGTGTAGCTATCACACGTTCGCTTTGTGTATCTATCACACATGCTCACTTTGTGTATCTATCACACGTTCGTTTTGTGTATCTATCACACATGCTCACTTCGTGTATCTATCACACGTTCGCTAAGACTGCATAATTTTCTTACATCCTTTCTGCATGAGATGTGGTTTGGTTTATGTTTACCTGCTTATGCGCGAGTTTGTTGTAGCATTTCTTTGCATAACATTTGCATCTAGATATTTCTTTACAGCCCTCTTTGCATAATCATAAGTTATGTTCTGCATTGTGCATGTCATTTGCATTTTGCCCCAACCCGTGAGTGCATCTCTGTATTGTTACTTTGTATGTTTGTCTAAGTCTTTGGCCTTGTCAAAAATGGGTTGTCTCTGGGCTTTGACATCTACTCCCGTCATCTTATGACTTTCGAGTTCTGTCAAAGAGGGGCAACTGTAGACACTCCATTTTTTACCGTCCTCAAGACTTAGACATCATCGTTTGAACACTCGATGATCATCCATGCTCGTGTTCGTTTTGAGTTCCTGAAGGTCTCGGCTGTGCGCCTTGCCTTGGAGCCTCTCAACTTGTTTGTTTTGTGCTTGGTTGTGGATCAAGAGCTTGTGTCTTTGCTTCTGGGGGAAGAGGGTGGCCTGCTGACCAACCCTGGTACCCACCGGCCAAGACTAGTGGCTGTCGGCCTGGCCAAGTTCTCATCGGCCATCAGTGATGGCCGGTCGGCCTCTTTAACGGTCGGTCGGTCGGCCATGAGTGTTGGCCGAGACCCCTTTTTCTGCTTTTGCAGATATTTACTTTCCGGCTGGTGCCAGCTGTTGATCACTAAGTGTATCCTCCATACACGTGTATGGATGGATTCAAGCAACCTTCTAGCTTCTCAAGAAAGCTTTGGTTCTCTATATAAGGGGAGTTGCCTCCCCCTTAGAAAAGGTTCAAAATTTTGGGGAAGCCAAAATATATACTCTCTCTCTATATATATCTCTCTGTATATTGTTGTGCCTTATAGTGCTTAGAATTGCATTTTCTTCACACTTTTGCACACAACCTCTTAGCCAAACACTCTTACTTTGTTGCTGAGGTGCTGGAGGGTCTTAAGGGAGCTTCAAAAGGCTGGTTTTTGCCTTAGAAGTGGCTAGCTTTGCTGTGATTCTTCAAGGGTGAGTCTTTTCGCTTTTAAAGCTTTATTTTAATTGCATATTTAGCCACCTTTGCATGCTTCTTTTGGCTTAACTCTCAACTACAAAAAGCTTTGTTTTTAAGTGCTTAAGATGTTTGTTTGAGGCCTTGTTTGAGTTAGGGGTTGTCTACCCCCTTTTGTGCCTTATTCTGCTTTGTTTTGAGCTATCCTTTAAGGCCTTCGAGATCATCCTTATTTGGCCTTTTCACCACTGAATTCCAGAGGAATTTTAGTGGTGGAAAGTGGGTTTTGAGACCCAAAATGAATGGGGGTGGTCCCCCCCATTTGTATCCTGTTTGCATGTGTTAATGGCCATCCAAGTGAGCATGTATTTCTATACTCTTAAGGCTTAGTTTGAGCATTTTTTTGTGAGTTTTTGGACCTGATATAACTATGTTTTTGGTTGGTTTGATTTCCTCTTGCATGCTTCATACCCTTGTAGTGCAATCGTCTCTATAGCCTTAACATGCATCATGCTTTGGACCACCATTTTAGTATGTTTTTGGCTCCACTCCAGCAAGCTTTTACTCATGTTTTGCCATGCTTAAGCTCTGTTTTAAGTAGTTTTAGTCATGCATGCCTTGCTTTGTATAGCCATAGTGCAATCTTGCTCACTAGCTTTGAGTTTTGAGCCCTCTAGCATGTGTTATTTGTGATGTTTGGATGATTTGGCATCATTTAACATGTTATTTCAGAGCATATTTCATTGCCACACTCTCGCATTTTCCACTCCTTTAATGTGTTTGAGAGTTGTGTCTTCATGCTTTGTTTGTGAGCTAATGTGTATGCATGCTTGTCTAAGCTCTTGGGCTCCATTTCAGCATATTCTTGGCCCTTAACTTGGCATATTTGAGCTCTGTCCAGAACTGGTTTGGTTAGTGTGGGGGCTGATTATTGGGATTCGTAGAGATTCCGGATAGTCGAACCTGGTAGAGTCAAAATTCGTGGCACTCGACATCGGCTCGCAAGCTCAAATCCAACTCTACTCGGCCAAATAGCCGATTAAGCAAGGGGCCGAGTAAAGAGCAGTCTACTACAAAATGTGCTGAATAGGGAGTTGGAAATGGACCTAATCCCGAGGCCCAAGGAAGAAAAGATATAAATAAAAGAACATCAGCTAGAAAGAGGTAGGTGAGAATTATTGTGCTTAACTTAGAATACAAGTAACCCCGAGTGCAAAGACTGACTTGTCCGTCGGAGTGCTAATTCCGGCACCCCCGACCGAAGTGTTCATTCCTTTTCAGGTGACTAGAAAAGGATCACTAGCGTCCCCCAAGATCATAAGAGTATTTCCAAACCACTTCTCCACAACTGGCGCCATTTGTGGGAATACTCAAACACATCCATGGCGGGCGTAACGGAAGACCCTCCGATAGTCACTGATGAAACCACGTAGAGAGACGATCTCACTCCAACAAGCATGCTGAGACCAGAGACCATCCCCGTAAGACGCGCTCTAAACTTCGCCTCACCCTCGACTCCAGAGCATGAAGCAATGCAAGCGATCATAAAACAAGCAAAGCAAAACGAACAAAGGTTGGAGAATTTGATCGCAGAGAACGAACGTCTCCGTCAGGATTTGGCCTTGGAGGTGGCGAAGTCCAAACAAGCTACACACCAAGGCCCGGAATGACCTGTGAGGGCAGGTGATCGACGATCTCGAGCCCGACAACAAGACACTAATAGCAACTCCGACTCATTATCCCCAGAGCCCAAGAAGAAGGCACAATCTGAAACTTCCAGTTCTTCTGAAGTGAGTCCCCGTATAAGGCATAAGCGAAGAAGAAACGGTTCGGATGAAGATCAACATGATCTTTTTGTACGACGGATTGCAAAGGCAGTGCTACCCAAGAAATTCAAAGCACTGTCATTCACCTTGTACGAAGGTAAATCAGACCCCACCGATCACATCCGCCATTACAAGCAAGCCATGACATTGCATGCAGATGACGAGGCTTTGATGTGCAGAATATTTCCAAGCAGTTTGGGACCGCTAGTTGTCAGGTGGTATTATAAACTGGAGCCCGCTTCGATTAAAAGCTTCCACCAACTCCAAAAATCCTTCAGGGCAAGGTTTATCACTAATGAGTTCCAGCCAAAGCAAGCTGATTCCCTCTGGGCAATGTAGATTCAATCGGGGGAAACCCTTCGTGCCTACTCGGCACGGTATTGGGAATGTTTCAATCTGGTAGACGATGCTTGCAATGATTCCATTGCCATCACCGCCTTCAAGATGGGGTTGCATCCCGACAGTGCCCTCCGTAGCTCTTTGACCAGACGGCCCCCCAAAACAGTTTGGTCATTGATGAAGAAAGTTGAAGAATACTGTAAAGTGGAAGATGATGCCTTGAGGGTTAAAGCCGACAATGTGACCAACAAGAAGGGTCTTGCTGAAATTGCTCAGCCGTTAAATTCTGTAGCACCTCAGAGCCCTGAACCACGACATCGGGCGAAACGAGATAAGAGACGAGATTCATGCCGATCGAGAGACCAATGCTCCCACCGAGAAAATGAACAGCTGCAAGTTAACAGCAGGTGCACAAGGCGCGCCGACAAGAAATATACAGAGTTGACTGAGCCGATCAGTACGGTTATGTCCAAAATCCAACACCTTCCGTTCTTCAAATGGCCGTCGAAAATGGTGGGACCACCCAACACGAGAAGACGGGATAGACAGTATAAGTATCACAAGGACCATGGCCACGATACTGATAGTTGTTATGCACTAAAGGACCTCCTGGAGGAATTGGTACAAGATGGCCGGCTACAACAGTACATCCGAAAAGGCAACCCAACCAAAGCAATAGCCTTGAGACAGGATTCACCTCCGCTCGGCGTGATCCACATGATATATAGCCTGCCAATGTCATCGGCGGTACATGCGATTCAGTCGAAGTCTGACCCTCAAGACTAACTCACTCCGGCTAAACGGCCCCATGAAGCCAAGGGCATTACTTTTGATGATTCGAATTTGGCCGGAGTAACACTGCCCCACATTGATCCCTTGGTAATCGAGTTACACGTAAATCGATTCACAGTTGAGCGCGTACTCATTGATCTGGAGAGCACATCAGAGATTATGTACTATAAGATATTTACCAAACTCGACTTCTCCGAATCGGATCTCTCTCCGGTCCCTTATTCACTATTCAGCTTCAATACCAATCCATAGTACCCATTGGGGAAAATCAGACTACCCATTCGAGCAGGCTCCCGAACAGTAGATGTGGAATTCTTGGTCGTCAAGCTGCCGTCGTTGTATAATCTCATCATAGGGCAATCCTGGTTGCATACTATGCAGGCCGTGCCAAGCACATATCATCAGCTGCTACGTTTCCTGACAGAACATGGTATTGAGCAAATCCGCGGCTCCTAGAAATCAACACAAGCATGTTATCTCCTTCCTACAAAAACACCAAAGGAACTACAGGTGAATTCCATTGAGGTGCCGGATCGAGAGAGCCTCGACGATGTTAGGCGGTTCCCAAATGAAAAGGCCACGGAAGGTTTAGACCTAGTTGAAATCAATGGAAGCCCAGACAAGTTCTTCATGGTCGGCGCCTCCCTGAATCAGGCCGACAGACAGCAGCTAATCTCTTTCCTGCTCAGCAACCTCGATGTCTTTGTGTGGACTCCGTATGAGATGTCGGGTACAGATCCGTCAGTTTTACAGCACCATTTGAATGTCGATCCTAAGTGCAAGCCGATCATTCAGAAAAGTCGGCAGTCAGCCGCAGAGCACACTGCCACCATTGTTGAGGAGGTTGACAGGCTGCTTGACGCCAGGGCAATTAGAGAAGTGACCTACCCTACGTGGCTCTCTAATACAGTAATGGTGAAGAAGAAAAATGGGACTTGGCAAGTGTGCGTCGATTTCACGGATCTAAACAAAGCCTGCCCCAAAGATTGTTTTCCCTTACCCAGAATCGACCAACTTGTAGATGCGACGGCACGCCATCAACGTATGAGCTTCCTCGATGCTTACAGAGGTTACCATCAAATCGCCATGCATCTAGAGGACCAAGACAAAACTGCATTCCTCACCCCAAGAGGAACTTACTGCTACAAAGTTATGCCTTTTGGGCTAAAAAATGTAGGGGCAACCTACCAAAGACTGGTCACCGCCATGTTCAAAGAGCAACTCAGCCACATTATGGAAGTGTACATTGACGATATGGTGGTCAAGTCCAAGGAAGAACAAAATCATATAGCCGATCTAGAAAAGACATTCAGCATTCTACACAAATATAGAATGAAGCTGAACGCTTCCAAATGTGCATTTGGGATTGGCTCTGGCAGGTTCTTAGGTTACATTGTCAACCACCGAGGAATCGAGGCCAACCCGAGGCAAATCACAGCAATCTTGGAACTCAGCTCCCCCCGTTCAATAAAAGAGGTTCAAAACTTGATGGGGATGGCCACCGCACTCAACAAGTTCATCAGTCGGTCTACAGATCGCTGTCGACAATTCTTTCATACACTACAGCAGGGCAAGGCTTTTGAATGATCCGCCGAATGCGAAGCTGCTTTCAACGGACTCAAGACCTACCTCCGCTCAATACCACTCTTGACAACTCCCACTACTAGTGAACCGCTCATTTTGTATCTGGCAGTTTCCGACAGGGCCGTCAGCGCCGTACTGATAAAAGAAGAGCTGGGGGAGCAATGGCCAGTCTATTATGTGAGCAAGGCAATGGTTGATGCCAAAACACGCTACCTTCCACGGGAAAAACTCATCCTAGCCCTAGTTATGGCAGCAAGAAAACTGATGCATTACTTCCAGGGACATAGCATTGGGGTGCTAACAGATTATCCCCACCGACCAGTAATACAAAGTGCAGAAGCATCAGGACGTGTTTCAAAATGGGCTCTTGAACTTGGCCAGTACGACATTCAATTTCTACCTAGAACCTCAATCAATGGACAGGTGCTTGCCGACTTTGTTGCCGAATTCACTGGGGGTCTTTCCAATTTCAAGTCCGATGATATTCGACCAAAGCCCAACTGGCGAATTTATGTTGGGGACATTTGGCAGTTGTACTATGATGGATCATCCAATCAACGGGGCAGTGGAGCCGAAGTTGTAATCATGGCTCCCGACGGTGCAATAATTGAGAAGGCCATCAAGCTCGACTTCGAAGCGTCAAACAACGAAGCCGAATACGAAGCCCTTCTAGCCAGTTTGCAGAATGCACATCTTCTGGGTGCTCGGCGTTTGCTTGTATTTTGTGACTCAAAACTGGTGATCAATCAGCTAAAAGGGGAGTATGCGGCAAGAAACGACCGTATGGCGGCTTACATGAAAACGGCCAACTCCTTGTTGGCAAAATTTAACCATCTTGAATTGAACCAAATAACACGTGATCAGAACACACATGCAGATGCCCTTGCTTGCCTAGCCTCCACCATCAACTCAGAGATTAAACGAACCATCAAAGTAGGTTTCATCCCAGAGCCGAGCATTGGCCCTTCGGAGGAAGTCTAGGTCAATGTTATAGAATCTGGACCAAGTTGGATGGATCCCATTGTCGCATTCCTGTCTTTCGAACAACTCCCAGAGGACAAGAAAGAAGCACACAAGCTGCGAAACAAAGCCCTGCGATACTACTTGGATCCGCAAGGAAGGCTTTATAAAAAATCCCTCTCTGGTCCATATTTGGAATGTGTGCACCCAGACAAAGTCAAGGAGCTTCTGATTGAAATACATGAAGGCAGTTATGGCGCCCATTCTGGTGGGCGGTCCTTGGCCCATCAAGCCGTGACACAGGAGTATTACTGGCCGATAATGAGAGCAGACACCGAATGCTACGTGAAAAAGTGTGAACAGTGCCAAAAGTTCTCTTCTTTGACCCACCTGCCTGTTGAAGAGCTGAGCTCCATAACCAGTCCATGGCCGTTCACCTAATAGGGACTTGACATCGTCGGACCACTGCCTCGTGCCCCAGGTAACAGGCAATTTTTGATTGTCGCGACAGATTATTTTATAAAATGGGTAGAAGCGGAGGCACTAACCCACATCCGAGACACCGACGTGAAGCGTTTCGTTTGGAGAAACATCATAACACGGTTCGGCATTCCAAGAGCACTTATCTCAGACAACGGCACCCAATTAGATTGTGGCGTCTACCGAGAGCTGTGCAACAAGTATGGTATACGGCTTTACTTCTCCACGCCGGCTTATCCACAAAGCAATGGTTAGGCTAAAGCCTCTGACAAATCCATCTTGGATGGCATCAAAAAGAGGCCGGAGAAAGCTAAAGGCAAATGGGTTGAAGAATTGCCGAGTGTGTTGTGGGCTCATCGAACTACGCCGAGGCGGTCTACTGGGGAAACGCCGTTTGCTCTATGCTTTGGAACCCAAGCCATCATACCCCTGGAGATTGGCCTCCCAACCTTGAAATCGACAGTTTTTGATATGGGCCAAAACGACATGATGCTGGCCTTAGATTTGGTTCTGATTAAAGAATGAAGAGAACGTGCCCTTGCATCCATGGCACAGTATCAACAGCAGCTTGCTAAGTCGTATAATCAACGTGTTCAGTTACGCCACTACACACTAGAAGAGTTGGTCCTGAAGAAGGTACTGCCAGCTGCCAAGAAACTGGCTGATGGAAAATTGGGTCCTAACTGGGACGGCCCCTATCAGATTGATTCGATCACAGGAGTAGGGGCATATCGGCTCAAAGGCATGTCAGGAAGGAGTCTGCCACGGCCTTGGAATTCCATGCATTTGCGTAAATTTTATCATTGACCCGACTTGTGGAACATGATGCTTGTTCTGAACTGTTCACCATGTACATCTCTTTTTCTGTAATACAAAGATTTCCGTTCAGTTACTACAGAATCTAGTTCAAAGGTGTTCCGATAAAAGCCTCCAGATTCGGAGCGCCCTTCGTGGATATCACAATTGGCCAAATAGTCTCCGGATTCGGAGCCCCATTGGCGCATGACATCTTTAGGTCGATAAAGCCTCCAAATTTGGAGCGCCCTTCGTGGATATCACGATTGGCCAAATAAAGTCTCCGGATTCGGAGCCCCATCGGCGCTTGACATCTTTGGGCCAAGAAAGCCTCCGGATTCGGAGCGCCCTTCGTGGATATCACGACTGGCTAAATAAAGTCTCCGGATTCGGAGCCCCATCGGCGCATGACGTTTTTGGGCCGAAAAAGCCTCTGGATTCGGAGCGCCCTTCGTGGATATCACGATTGGCCAAATAAAGTCTCCAGATTCAGAGCCCCATCGGCGCATGACGTCTTTGGGCTGAAAAAGCCTTCAGATTCGGAGCGCCCTTCGTGGATATCACGATTGGCCAAATAGTCTCCGGATTCGGAGTCCCATCGGCGCATGACGTCTTTGGGCCAAGAAAGCCTTCAGATTCGGAGCGCCTTTTGTGGATATCACTATTGGCCAAATAGTCTCCAGATTCAGAGCCCCATCGGCGCATGACGTCTTTGGGCCGAAAAAGCCTTCGGATTCGGAGCGCCCTTCGTAGATATCACGATTGGCCAAATAGTCTCCAGATTCGGAGTCCCATCGACGCATAATGTCTTTGGGCCGACAAAGCCTCCGGATTCGGAGCGCCCTTCGTAGATATCACGATTGGCCAGTCTCTGGATTCGGAGCCTCATCGACGCATGACGCCTTTGGGCCAACAAAGCCTCCGGATTTGGAGCGCCCGTCGTGGATATCACGATTGGCCAAATAAAGTCTCCAAATTCGGAGCCCCATCGGCGCATGACATCTTTGGGCTGAGAAAGCTTCCAGATTCGGAGCGCCCTTCGTGGATATCACGATTGGCCAAATAAAGTCTTCGGATTTGGAGCCCCATCGGCGCATGACGCCTTTGAGCCAATAAAGCCTCCGGATTCGGAACGCCTTCGTGGAAATCACGATTGGCCAAATAGTCTCCGAATTCAGAGCCCCATCAACACAACGAAATCACGACAGCCGTTGGGTCACCATCTCCTCCACGATCGCGTTTCGTTTCGTTTTGTTTGGAGCCCCATCGGCGCATGAAGTCTTTGGGCCGATTAAGCCACCGGATTTATTGCCAGGGCCGTGTAACATGTATGCTGAATAAATATTTAATGAAAAGCGCTCTGTTATGATGAGCCAGCAAAAACCATTTATTCAAACAATGTCTATCCAATAAAGCACATTTATGCAAAAACAATGAAATAAAGCACAAAACATGCAAACATAAGTGTTCCAAAGAAAAATTATAAAGCAACAGGAATATTGAAAACAAAGCATTTTATTCATTCAACCAATAATTACATAATTTTAGACGCAATCCGTGTTTGAACATTACAGCGAATATTTTTATACGGCGTCGCCCTCATCGTCGCTCTTTTCGACTTCAAAGGCGAAAAAGGGAAAATGATCACGTTGGTACAGCGGCAATGCCGAATCGACACCCTTTGCTCTGAGAGCCTCCGCGGCCTGAAGTGCCGCGATCCAACCATGCTTAAAGCCCCGATTCTCGCATCGGCAGACCTCCTCTGCAAGTTTCTCTTTTGTTTTGCCGATCCCAACCTTCCGGTCCGCATGGAAGCCTTGCTCATAACCCTTGGCCCTCGCATTTTCTACAGCAAACATGCTTGTTGTATCTCGGTCGGCGATGGCATGACTCAATAGCTGTTGGGTCACCCTCTCCTCCACAATCAGGTTAGATTGACCCGCCGCATGCAGCTCGGCGGCTTTAGCCTTCCTAAGCTCCCTAAGTTCACGCTCGGCTTTCTCCGCACGAGCCTCCAAACTGTGGATCCGTTTGTCCATTTTCTCTATCTCCCGTCGCGCGGCGCGCAGGTGCATGCCGACTTCATAAGCGATGTACAGCCCCTTCACCACCCCATGGATGCCCTCTCGAAATACGTCGAAATCCTGTCGACTAACCATCGACTGCTGGACCTCCGGTGGAAAAATCTGTCGCGCAAACTCGACCGCCACACCTGGGTCCTTGATAATGGAGTCTAACTCTGTCATCGGTTTATTCCCCACAAAAATTGCAAAGCTCAACGGTCGCGACGCTACGTCGGCCTCATTTCTGGGTAGCGGCCGTAGAGAACTTCCCCGTTGCTGTTTCTTCTTTTGGGGTAATCTGCTTCGACGACTTGGAGGCTGACGTTTTTCCCGTTCTTTGGATGCCCTACTTCCCGCACGAGTGGGTTCTCTGCTGCGATTCATTGCAGTATCAAGCTCAGTCAAAGTTCTAGCTTCGCCTCTGCTGTTGAAGAAAACTCTATTTGACATTTGCGACAAGTTGTTTTGAATTGAGTCTGAACACAGTAAGTGAAGTTACTGGCACGAAGAGCCCATCCCATTTATTTCTAATGCTTGCAGCGACCCCGAGGCAATTTCATTAACGCTAAACTCCAAACGACGGATGCCGATTGATGTTTGCCACAGCCACTTCATGTACTAATTTTTTGCTTTTTAAATGGCCTAATTATCTAAACGACAATTATAGATGAATGCCTTGGAGTTCATGCACTGGCTGCGGCAAGGGAAAATTTATTAATCTAACCGGCCGAGCATCTTGGCCCCATAACCGATTGATATGTGCCACAGCCACTTCATGTACTAAGTTTTGGCTTTTTAAATGACTTAATTATCTAAACGGCAATTATAGATGAATGCCTTGGAGTTCATGCACTGGCTGGGACAAGGGCAGATTTATTAATTTAATCGGCCGAGCATCTTGGCCCTATGCCGATCGATGTATGCCACAGCCACTTCATGTACTAATTTTTGGCTTTTTAAATGGCCTAATCATCTAGTCGGCAAGTATACAGAACGTTTTATCCAAAACAGCAACAAAATAATATTCTTCAACTTTAAATTGGGCACAGTACAAAACAATACCATTCATTAATAACAGCAAAGTACAAAACGAATTTTCATTAAGTAAATTAGGCACAAATTGTAGCCATTTTACATATGAAAATTACTAAACAAAAAGTTGTAAAAAGCTGAAAATTACTAAACAAAAAGCTGTAAACATACACGCAAATCCTAAAACAAAAACAACAACCGCCCAAATTAGTCCTCGGAGTTAGACTCCAACGGCTCAACATCCACTTGCTCGTATGGAATTGGCGTAGCCAATGTCACATCAGGAGCAGCAAGGGCTTTGAGCCAGCTGTGTTTGAATCCCTTATTTTCAAATTTGGGGACTTCGTCCACATATTCATCGAAAGTAGATTTTTTCCCAGCGTTGAATGCCCTAGAAGCCTCCAGGTCGAATGTTTCCTTTGCCTTCTTTATTTCTTCCAACTCAGCCTCCAATTTAGAGATCGCCTCCTGGGCCAATTTAAGCGCGTCGTTGCTCGCATTCGCCCTCTTCTCAACGACCGATCTCAATTCTTCAGCATTGCGGGCTCTCTCCATCTCGGCCTCGGCGCGGGCGCCCTCCATCTTCGCCCTTATAACCTCGAACTCGGCCCTACTCCTTTGGCCCTTAACCTCCGCTTGTAAACGGCCAATCTGCTTGACGACATCGTGATGGTGACGGCCTATCTCGGCTATCCTTCCGATGGCCTGCAAAACAAGAAGTTAAGACCAAAACAATATTTGCGTAAAGTGAAAAGACAAAATCAAAATATATACCAAAAGAGTCTATTGCGTAGCCAATGCAATTGCAACCAGATCCGGCTCCGCCCGAAAAGCCGCCTTGTCAGCAGGCAGTGAAACGGACGTGGCCATACTGAGTGCGACCACTGGATCTTTGATTACCAAAGCATCGGAGGATATTGGCGTATTTTTTATCTTTGGCTAAATAATAAAAGGTACAATCACATCCGATTCCTCCAAACGAGGTCGCTTGTCGGCGCGGTCTTCTTCTGAGCTGGCCTCGACCTCGGTAAGTTGCTTCTCCACCCTTTGCTCAGCTTCTACACTTGCCTGCACAAAAGGTTCTGCCTCGGCACTTCTGTTTTTTGTCGTTCCCTCCTCAATAACAGGCAAGGAGGATTGGGACTCGCCAATAGGCAAGGGCTGAGATCCGCCAAGAGTTTGGGAGGGTTGAGATTCGGTAGCCCGAATGGCCTCCGCCCTTCACCGCGCAGCCATCCTTTCCGCGTTTGCCTTCTTGGCAAGTTTAGGGAGGCTCAACCCAGCCATATCTTTTGAGTACGCGCCGAGAAGGTCCTCCAGACTGTGAAAAATATCATCAAGTGGAAGGTCCTCTCGACCCGAAGTGGACGGAGGATCAACCGAATTGAGGCCAGCTTCTTCAAACGCTAACTTCAAAGCCTCGTCGACCTCGGCTTCGGATTGGTCTAACTCGGCAGCCTTAGCTACTTCTGGTAGCTCTGAATCTGATCCCTCAAAACCAACTTGCCTCAAATTTTTGAAATCAGCCAAGATAAAGGCGGTAAGAAACTCCTCACCCTTCGGAATTGGGATGTTTTCCGCCGCCGAAAAGGTCGTATAAGTCAGCTCGTAGCAGAGCAGAACGTGGGCCGCCCTCCCCTACTTCTGAAGACTCGGCCGACCGAAATATTTGAGCGCAGCCTTGATTTCTGAAAGGACGGCGTCGTCGGTTGAGGTCAAGACTTTCTTCAAGTCATTTCCTGCAAAAGCAAAACCATAAGGTCCTGAAAATGAAGCTTTCTAAATATAACAAAAAGTAAATAAATAAAAGAAGATACTCGGCCACCTGGTTCGCCCCTCCGTCTAGGAATACGATCAAGGCGATCCTCGCCTTCGCCGAATTCCCAGTTTTCTTGGACGACGACCATAACATCATCGACTCGCTTCCCAGAGCTGGAAAGCATAGTCACTAGTTAATGGTCGGTGTCTTTGGCCATAAGGAAATAACGTTCGTGCCGACCAAAAGACTTGGCCAAGGCGTAGCAATGTCGAATGGCGGGAATGCCAAGGTTAAGCCTAAGGTGATGGTTTAGTGCGATAATCCCCATCACGATCCTAAAGAAGTTGACGTTGGGTTGGGAAGGGATTAAGCCCCAATGGCAGAGCACGGCCCTAAGGAGTGGGTGAAGGGGGAAATGGACTCCACCCTCTACGATTGATAGGAGAGGGAAGACGATCGTGGTTTCATCAACCCTCTCCATATCGAGGGTGCCGTCTGTCACAAGTGACAGACGGACGTCATCAGGAATGCAGAAATGGCGTCGGAAGCCAGAAATTCAATCCGGTGAGAGGAGATCTTTTAAATGTTTTGCCATTTCCCCCAGCCAATAGGAATATGCTAATCCAAAAAACAAAGCAAGGAAAGAGATTCAAAGCAAAGAAGGAGAGAACTTACAAGAGGCGAAGAAGATAGAGAAGAGAAGGAAGTTGCAGAGGTAATTCGGAAGGCAGTCCAGCGACGAGCGTCTAAAAGTGTGTATGCATTTGAAAAGACGTCAAAATTTTAAATCACAATAAATAGAAGTGTACGAAGAGGCGGGAAGTTGAAATGGTAACCGAGAAGCGTGTGTTCAGACATTTGCGTTGGAATACGGTCAGCTGCCGAATTTTGGCTCTAACTTTTTGAGTTCGAAACCAAACACTCCAGCCAACTGTCGTTAGTGGAGTGCTTGGGGGGCAATTGTGGGGGCCGAGTATTGGGAGTCATAGAGATTCCGGATAGTCGAACCTGGTAGAGTCGAAATTCGTGGCACTCGGCATCGGCTCGCAAGCTCGAATCCAACTCTACTCGGCCAAATAGCCGATTAAGTAAGGGGCCAAGTAAAGAGCGGTCTACTACAAAATGTGCTGAATAGGGAATTGGAAATGGACCTAATCCCGAGGCCCAAGGAAGAAAAGATATAAATAGAAAAACATCAGCTAGAAAGAGGTAGATGAGAATTATTATGCTTAACTTAGAATACAAGTAACCCCGAGTGCAAAGACTGACTTGTCCGTCAGAGTGCTAATTCTGACACCCCCGACCAGAGTGTTCATTCCTTTTCAGGTGACTAGAAGAGAATCACAAGCGTCCCCTAGGATCAGAAGAGTATTTCCAAACCACTTATCCACAGTTAGTTGTGCTATGCATTGCATGCTCCTTGTGTATTGCTCTTTACTAGCCTTGTGCTTTAGGACCTCTTGCATGCTATACTTGTGTTGTTTGAGTGATATGGCATCATTTAACACATAATTTCAAAGCATATAGCCTTGTTATACTCTCATGTTTATCACTCTTTTAATGCGCTTGAGAGTTGAGTGTTGTGCCTTGCTTGTGAGCCATGAGTTGAGCATGCTTTTCTTGCTTCTTGTGTTTAAGTTTCAGCACATTTTGGCCATTGTTTGGGCATGCATAAGGTCTATTTGGGGTTGGTTTAAGTCCATTGAACATTGTATTGCATGCCTCTTGTATGATGCTCTTTACTTGCTTTGATGCTTTAGCCTCCAAACATGCCATGCATGCATTGCTTACATGATGGAACCTCATGAGTGTCACTCTAGCATTGATAGATAGCATGTTATTTGCATGTGTGTTGCATTGCATTGTGTTTGGATTGAATGTTAATCCAAACACGAGGAACGAGGGACGTTTCATACTCAAAGTGATAAAACGTGCCTCATTCCTTAGGTCACTGACACCTTTGATCATGTATGATAAGATGGAGATTCATCGAGTCCTATGTGTTATTTGTGCATTTATCAACATTGTGCAAACTTGACTCTTTGGCCACCATGCATCGAGATGCGTGATTGGTGGCTCGAGAGTTGAGCACTACACTCCTTTGAGCTTGAGGCATGATAAAGAGTGTGGTTGCACACACATTCCCTTGCAAATACACTGCCATGCCTCTGTTTGTGCTCTATTGTAGCAAAAGGAGAAATTGTAGGAAGTAGTGGCCGACCGGCAATCAAAGCTGCCGACCAACCACCAAGTCTGCCGATCGGCTATCAGAAGTGGCCGATGGCCACCAACTCTGGCCGATGGCCATCCCTCTTAGCCGACCATCCTTCAGCATGTTCCTAAGGTGGGTCAGAAGCATTCTAAAAGTTGGCATAATTTTCAAAGGTACAAAAGAGTGCAAGTAGAGGCATCATGAGGCACGGTAGTGGATTTCCGAGTGAAGTCGACCGAGCATGCATATCCCCCTCGCTTCCCGAGGCCATTTGTTTAAATTGTTTAGTTGCTTAGTTCAGTAGCTTAATTGTTTTGTAATTAATTAATTAATTGAGTGCTTAATTAATTAATTTGGTTTGTACTTAATTAACTTAGAATAGTTAGTTGATTCAATTCGGTTTGTAATAATTAGTTAACTAGGAATAGTTAATTAGTTTTGGTTTGTAATAATTAGTTTAATTAGCGTAGCTAGTTAGCTTATTATTCGGACCCTCCTTTGAGAAGGCAAATGTTGTAATAAGTGTGCGTGTGTGTGAATGTCTTCCAACCCCACGTCTTTCTCCCTTTTATTTACCATCTTTCGATGTTTAGTTTTAGGGCATATTTCGATTAGCATACTTATGCTTTGCATGCATGCATCATTCATTCGTATTGCATGCATTGGGCTCGGCGCATCATTCAAATTGCATTGTGTTTCAATACTTACTTGAATACATGTTATCAAGTGTTGCATTCATATGCCATCTTAGATAGCCAAGCCTATTTTAGTTGCATTTTTGCATGTGTTGTATTAGGCATCTTAACATCGCTAAGATCATGCATTGATTTCTAACATAGCTTCTGTTTTGGCTCGGAGTACACTGTAAGTATTTATGCTTTAACATCTTGTATGAGTGTAAGTGACTGCCATGATAGCATGCTTGCCATGAGGCTAACTGCTTAAGTGTTTAATTGCATGAATGCCTGCGAATGAAGGCTTTATTGCTTGAATTAGGACAATTCATCAAATGTGCGTTTTAAGCCCACTTGAGGGTGGCAAAATCATGTTGTTTTCTAAGCCCACTTGAGGCTGGCAAATCCGCATTTTAGCCTACTTGAGGGTAACAACTTCAAACCATTTTTGAAAAACAAACATGAGATGTTTTGTTCCAAATCGAGCGATTTAGTCTATACTTGTATGTTATGCGCATCATATAGTAAGCTAGTTAATAACCGGAATAAGAAAACATGTGTTTTCAAAACAACATATCATGTTTAGTAGAGGCTGATCTTTCATCGAACGGACGGGGGTGCTCACTTAATGACCTTCTCCCCTCGGACCCAAGTTCTTGAGCCGAGGCAACTTTGGTGATGACGGACATGTGGCCTTAGGCACGAGTCAGGGTTTCCTAAATTTCCCAAAATAAAATATTTAGGTGGCGACTCTGTAATCTGGCAAAGCAGTCCATGTTTGGTGCTTTTTGATTAAAATCGATTTTCCCAAATGATTTGCCGGATTTGGACTCTTTGGTGATTTATCAGTCTTACATTGCACTTTGTGAGATTAGATTCAGAACCATGACAGGAGTCCGAACTATTGTAGCTAAGAACTACAATTCGCGCCCTCGCGCGCGGAGCGGAGTTTCGGGCGGTCTACACTAGACTCAAGAACTAGCTAGGAATTGGAGAATTTGAGCTCCTAGGTAAGTAATTGAACTCAACTTCATGGGTTTAAATTCATCCTTGCATGAATTCTAGCTTGATATGTGCCCAAGAACAAGAATTAATTTGTGTTTGATGATTTTGAAGTCAATGTATACATGCATGTAAGGAATTGTTATTAATTTGCTTATATGAGCATGAAACATGTGGTTCATGTTGATTTGAAAGTCATATACTGCATGCATGTAAGAATTTCCATGGTATGGAACTCAATTCAAAAGATTCATGTTATAATTAGAAGTTGATTATGAGAACATGAAGAATATCACACCAAATCATACATGCATGCATAATTCTAATAGATTCCATGATTTTGAACATCATTTATGCCATTTAAAGTGGGATAGGAGTCAATAATTGACATGCACGAAAGATTTGTGAAGATATGAAATTTGAATGCATGAGCTTTGGCCATACCAAGAGAAATATTGATTAATTTGAGATTTAGATCATGGTTTTGGACAATTGGTTTTAAATAACCTATATCCTCATGCTATGTAATGTTTTTCCATGATATTGTACCAAAGACACGAACTTTAAACCTTTGAATATCAAGTTTGAGCTTCAAGAACAATTCTGGAAAATCCAAAATTCGTCGGGTCCACTCGAGCGAGGAAAGAGCCGCTCAAGCGTGAAATTCTAGCTCCCAGAACTTTTGTAGACATTAATGTCCGCTCGAGCGGTAAGAGTCACGCTCGAGCGCCCAGTCACATATTTTGACTCTCAACTCAAGCGTTCGAAGTCACGCTTGAGCGCAAAAATAAGGCAACCAGTACTTTTGCAGACCAAAGTGGTCCGCTCGAGCAGGGAGCCCTGTTTCTGAAATTTTGAAAAGATGTTTTGTGCTTCATTTTCCGTTCTCTTTCATTTCTAAGCACTCTTAGGCATGCATTGAGCATTGTGAATGGATTAAGAAAATAAGAAAGAGGCCTAAGAGGAGTGTATAAGTTAAGAACAGGTTGAATTGTTTGTGACCCAATATGTGTTATGATTTATGTAGGGTCGAGCACAAGGACGAATCCACCAGCAGAACACTGTGAGTAATATCTTAGTAAAGATATTTTGAAGTATGCTATTTGCCCAATTACTTACTCCTATTTGAGTTGCTTAAGTTTGTCAATTTAAATTATGAACAAATAATTGTTATGCCACATGATTGGGCCAAAGGCCGTCGGATACAATTGATTGGGCCAAAGGCCGTCGGATACAATTGATTGGGCCAAAGGCCGTCGGATATGATGATTGGACCAAAGGCCGTCGGATATGATTGATTGGGCCAAAGTCCGTCAGATATGATTGATTGGGCCAAAGGCCGTTGGATACGATTGATTGTGCCAAAGGCCATTGGACATGAATGATTAGGCCAAAGGCCATTGGACATGAATGAATTGGGCCCGAGGCCGTCTGTTAAGGACGAAGTGGGCCAGAGGCCGTTTGATATATTTGGGCTTGAAACCGTTTAATGTACCAATAGAAACATGAATGGGCCTAAGGCCGTTTGATATATCTGTTTCGAATTTCATTCATGTATCTTCTTTATTTGATATTATTCACTGGCCTTTCATTCACTCTTATATGTAGGTGAGCAAAGAGATGTTCAAACCCAGCCTCGGTGAAGTTATGTGAGAAAAGTCAAGTTTTGTGGAGTCAGCCCAAACGTCTCACACACGAAACTTGTTTGTTTCTTTTGTCTTTCTGTTGTTACTGTGGTGAAAATGTTAGCTCACCATGTACATAAGGTTTTGGTTTGGCTGACTATGACTTGAATGATCCTGTTGTGTAAAACTTATATGTTAACGTCCTTTTGATGTGGGTTATTAACGAATATCTGTGAAATGTTATGATGTGCCATGTAAGCACAGCTTTATAGACAAAAATTTTAAGTTGCTTCTGTTTTGGCCCTTTTACTCTGTCGTAATATATCTAATCAGGTTTGAGGCCGTAAGTAATCTCTTGATTACTGGCTAGTTATGACCTTAATCCATAGGGGCGGGTTCGGGTCATGACACCAGTACCCCAAAAAAATTGCACTCCCATGAATCAAGGAAAATAAGAAAATCTGCCCAAGGAATACAAAATTTATGTGTCAGATGCAAAATTATTTTGGGAGGAAAAATTGAATGTTTCTGCAACTAAGTTGCCAATGCAAATGCCTCAATATGAGGCAACATTAGGTATATCCAACCTCCTTCAAAGGGATGAGAGTATTATAGCCACTGGCCGACGATGAGGATTATCTGTGGACTTAGACCAGTTGAACAACGAAAGAAAGATAGTTGGACTAGGACTGGGAGTGGGACTCATCATGGCACTTTTTTCAAGAAAGGAATTCATTACTAAAATGACAGACAAGCTCCCACACTCACATGGAAAGGAATCCTCAGAGATCATTTTGCTAGCAGGAAAAGAATTTGAGGATGCTCCTCTCCTATTCTTTCATGACATGTCTGCCCTCCATGTTTTGGATTTGTCATATACTAACGTAAACTCTTTGCCGCAATCTATTTCCAGGTTAAATGCACTCCAGAAATTAATTTTGAGAGATTGTGATTTCTTAATGAAACTACCACCTGAAATTGGAGAACTTACAAATCTTGAGGTGATTGATCTTCAAGGGACTAAAATTATATATCTACCAAAGGAGATTGAGAAACTAATTCAATTGAGTTGTCTGAAAGTGTCATTCTATAGATATGCAAATAACTACCAAGAGAGTAAGCATATCAAATCTCTCACGATTGAATGAATTGTGCATTGATGTGAATCCAGATGAGGATTGGTGGGATGTTGAAGTAAAAACTATTATACATGACTTGTGTAGCTTACGAGAGTTGTGAACTCTTGAATTGTATTTGCCCACTATTGAATTATTGGAAGAACTCATTCGGAACAGCCCGTTATTGATATGTCCAGCTTTAACATGCTTCAGATTTATAGTTGGTCATCAGGTTGAACGCTTCCTGTCTCGTCTACCACTTGAGGTTGAAGAGGAATTCAACAATTTGGAGAAATCAGAGAAAGCCTTGAAGTACGTAAATGGTAAAGGGATTCCAATCGAAATTATTGAGGTACTCAAACATGCCAATGCCTTTTCCCTAGAACACCATTGGACTGTTAACAATCTATCTGAGTTTGGGCTCCAAAATATGGATAAGTTGAAATTTTGTTTCTTGGTGGAATGCAATGAGTTGCGGACCATCATTGATGCTAAATAGTTTTATCAAGAAGGAGATTGTGAAAGAGCTGATAGTAATGAATCTGAACAGTACTCATATTTTAATGAGGAAAAAATGGTACTTTGGGTCACTTCAATACTTGAGTATTCATTACATGAAGAATATGGAGAGCATTTGTCAAGCGTCAGTTGGGAAGGGTTGTTTGTCCAATCTGAAGTTTTTGGCCTGGCATACATGTCTCAGTTTGACTACTGTTTTCACTGTAGGCATGCTTCAAAATCTTGCAAATTTGGAAGAGCTCATAGTTGAAGATTACACCAAGATCAGCAGCCTTGTAGATCTTAAATATTCTGACTCAAAATCTGGTCATTTTCTCCCAAACTTGAAGAAGATTTTACTTCTTGAGCTACCAAAACTGGTCAGCATCTCCAATGGTCTTTGCATCGCTCCAAAATTAGAAAGGATATTTATCTTTTTTTTGCCCGAAACTCGTAAAGCTCTCTACCATGAAAGTTTACAGTAAAGATTTGAAGGTAATCAAAGGAGAGAATGAATGGTGAGGTGCACTAAAGTGGCATGAATCAGACTTGAGCAATGATCATCAAGATTATTTGGCTTCTGTGTTTGTCCCACTTAGAAGGGATGGGGATTTGATGGCTCAATTCACAAAAGATTAGATTAACTCCAACTATTGAGGCAAGGTTGAAAGCTATCTCAATGGCCTAGTAATTTCTTATTCATTTATATCTTTAGAGATTATAGAATTAGTAATTTCTCCGACAACATTTCTGATGTGTTTGGATCATAGATTTGGAAAGGGAAAGGGAAAGGGAAATGGATAATTATTTTTTACGTATATATTTCATTTACATTTGCCTCACCTTTTCCCTTTTCTCTTTCAAATCTCTATACAAATCAATGATCCAAGCACAATCTTACAACTATAGTGTCAAACCTTCCAATGACCTAACTATAAGATTAGTGATCACCGAAGCGGTTATCTCCCACAAGCTTGTGGATGATATTCAAAATGTTTACCAAAATTTACTCTCTTCTCTCTCTCTCTCTCTCTCTTCATTTTCGAAGTGCATTTTATTACTCATTGATAGAGAGAATGTGACATTCCTTGTTATTGTTTGTCATTTTGTGTGGGAGTCACAGGTGGTGGAAACTCTTTGAAGACCCTTGTGACAGAAGAATGAATTCTTTATTGAAGAGAAAAAGCTGAGAGATACTAGTGGTATTGATGGCATGCATTATAAATTAATTGTTAGGTATACATCCTTGGTGATGTGTAAGACTCAATTAGTTTACCCAAAAAATATTTAATTGAGTTTGGTATTAGTTGAACTTTGTTGACAGCTTTACATTTGAGTATTGTATAAAGCCTTTGGCATGCTTTGGTGGCAAGTATATTTATTTGTCTCATTGGAAGTCCAAAGGACAACAATACACTTTGTATTGTTCATTGGTAAGTGTATATATATATTATATCTATTTTTCAGTGGGTTCATTGAAGCAGTGCTGTGTGGTAAAGACAGTGCAAGTCTTGGTGATCCGTTTGGTTGTTGTCTCTGCCGTGAGGTTCAAAGCTTTGTTTGGTTCTTCTTCGAAGGACTGTTTTTTGGGTTGCACTCTGTAGTTTTGGTGGGAGCTGTTTTGGTCCATTATCTTGTGTCTTCTACACTGTCTCCATTGTAGTTGTTTTTAAACTTTGTATTGATATTGGAATCAGACTATGGTCCCATAAATGTACCTTATATTAAGGGAATCACATAAAAATCTGTACCTGTACGAGCATGAAATAATCTTCTCGTATAATCCTGTTAATCAAGTTTGCACTCCTCCAAACGTCATCGCTTTGCTACCTGAAAGCACAAACGTGAGCTAGCTGGCGCGTGTGTGCCAGAAACCCCTCTGATGCCTAAGTCAGCAACTAGACAATAGACAATAAGCTCTGTGTATTTTAGAGTAAGAATTGTGATACCTGTACACAGGTCCTGTCATGTGCTTGTATAGATTTCGCATGGCACAATCTTAGTAGGACTCCAATCCTCTTTATAAAAGTCCTCCTAGGGATCATACTTCCAAGGATAATACCTATCCTGATAATACCATACTTACTACCAACCAAGTGAGATGGCTCGAACCTTCTTACCTCGGCTCGGTAGCAGCTCAACCGAGCTACCATGGCCTTGCCCCACGCCAGACAGAACTAGGAATATTCAATCAAGATAACCAGTTCGGTACCCCAGTCCTACTTGGGTCAAACATAACCACCTCGGTCCAAGCCTTGGGCTGAATATCCGTCCAGTCCACGACCGAGCTTACTCCATTCTCATTTCTGCCCACAACGCTGACCAAGAGTGTGTACCTAGCTCAGTCCATTTAACAGATGGTCTTAGCTCGGCCTAATTTCCACATAAATTACCCTCTCAATTGTCCCTTAATTCCATCTGCAATGCATGATTAGGATTAGTCTTCTCCAGCCGAGCCAGATGTATTGGCCCCCAACCGAGCTCAATATTACCCAGGCTCCCAATTCGTTCAGTCTAGAAATGTCTTGTCAGTTGCTCTGCACGTCGCTCCACTACTCAAGCACGTCTGAAACGTTATTTATTCCTTTGGACACGTGGCATGCGCCCACAAGTCAAGTACATCTGTTACAGCCGACTTGTACTACAAAATTTGAACAGTCCCGCCTATTATGCCTCAACTATATAGCTTCACTTTTTTGAAAGGCCTCTACTGTTCATCTTCCCTCTTCCTAGCCCTCGTTCCTCTAAGGCCCCGTTTGTTTGGAGAGTTAGAGGGGGGATTGGGATTGGTAGTAAAGTGGACCCATTACTATTGTGTTTGTTTTGAGAGATGGGGAGGGGATTGATAATGAGCTCCAGATTATGATGGGCCTCCCCAAGGGAATTCGGATGGACCTCCAAGACTTGGTATTAAAAAAATAATCCGACGAACTAGAAATTTTTTATTTTTTTTTTATTTTTTACATATCGGACTTTTTTTTTTTTTTTTGAACATTAATATTTAATTTTTTGTATTTTTTGTTAAGCAAAAATCATTATTTTATTTGTTTTATTTTTTTCTGGAAATTTTTTATTTTATTTTTATTTTTTTAAAATTTTTTACATGTTGGGTATTTTTTTTTAAAACATTAATGTTTAATGTTTTTTTATTTTTTTATTTATTTTATTATTTTATATAAAAATAATTTAACAATCCCTACACTAACAACTATCATCAAAACAAACACAATTTTACTTAATCCCCTTACTATCAATCCTCTCACTAACAATCCCCTCACTAACAATCCCCTCACTATCAATCCCCTTCATTCTACCTTTGAAAACAAACGGAGCCTAAGCTCCCAATCTTCAACCCCTAATCTTCCTGCGCTCAACACTGGGCCTACGCATCTCTTGCTTTCTTTAACACTGCCAGCGTTTGTGTCATTAGATTGGATTCGGATTTCATTCCCAAATCAGTAAGTTCTTCATCCTTGTAACTATTTCTGCTTATTTCTAAGGATAGTCTCTCAGTTACCAAATATGTACTTATAAGCACTAAGGTCCAAACCAATATAGAAAACCTCGAAACACCATGAGTAAACTTGGAAATACACTGATTGGGACTAAGAACTAGTCTAGAACTGTGTTTTGTTGATCCCAAATCGTGCTATGACCGAACTAGGCAACTGTTTGCGACCTTTAGGCTTGCACTCAACCGAACTAAAAATGCATTTGATCAAAAATTGAGCTATATGATCAATAACCGAGCTAAAGACCTTAGCCGGTTCTGTTTCATGGCCGAACTGGGAATGGTCTATAACCTAGTTGAAGCTGAGCTAGGCTTATTTTGCTTTGTCTATTTTACTTAGCCCGATCCATTAACTGGGCATAACCCTTGTTATTTCCACTTTGCAGACTTGACTAAGTTGGCCAAGTGTAGACACCCTATTTTTGACCGTCCTTAAGACTCAGACGTCATCGACTGAGTGCTCGGTGATGGTGCATGTTGTACTCGTTTAGTGGTTTCGGAGTTTCGGCTGAGAGCCTTGCCTCCGGGCCTCTAAACTCTTTGTGCTTTGGCTCGGTTTGTGGACCGAATCTTGTTTTCTCTTCCTGGAGGGAGGGAGAAGTCTTGTAGACCATCTCTTTGTGGTCGTACGCCACTTTTCTCGTTTGGAGACTAGTTTCCAGTTTTTGAAGCCTTCGATCACGCGCCTTGTCTCAGGACCGCTTAACGTTCTCCCTTTGGCGTGATTTTTGAACCACACCTTATTGCCTCTGCCTAGAGGGACACTGTGATCCAGGAGACCACTTTTGTGGTTGCATACCACTTTCGCTGCTCGTCAGCTAGTTTTCGAGACTTTTGGCCGCATGCTTTGCCTCCTGATCTCTCGTCTTGCATCTGCTTTGGTTTGTTTTTGGTACAAACCTTATTTTCCTTGTTTGGAAGGTGGCACAAGGGTGGGAGACCAGTATTTCTTCTGGCCGACCACTTTTCCTTCTGCCAGCCAGTTTTCTGGTTGGACAACTGGCTTTCTTGGTCTTTGGACCATCTTTTCTGGTCGGCCACCATACCACTACCTTGCATTTAGTGTGTTGACCTCTCCCACCTATGGCCGACTAGTTTTTGCTCTGGTTGACCACTTAAACTGGTCGGCCGACCAATTTTAGTAACAGACCGACTACTTCAAGTGGTCGGCTGCTTTTTGACACCTTTTTGGAGATATTTTGTGTTAGGTGGCACAGTTGGAGAGCATTAGAGCCATCCTCTATACACGTGTATGGAGGGATTGGCTTGTTGCTTAGCTTCTCCTAGAAGCTTTGCCTTTCCTCTTCTATAAGAGGGAGGCTCCTCCTCCCTCCTCTAGGTTCAAAAAATCTGAGGGAGGAGGATAGATATAGTGTTGTATCTATTTTGCTTTGTTTCTTCATTTTTGTGCTTCAAATGTGTAGATTGTCTTAGTTTAACATACAAACACACACTTAAACACCTTGCTTGGGTTGCTGAGGCTTCAAGAGGTTGTTTTTGGTGTTCTTGGACTGGTTTTGGTTCAAAAAGGCTACTGGAATTGCAGTTATAAAGAGGGTCTTCAAAGGTGAGCTTTTGACCTTTAAATCCCCCTTTCTTGCTTAAGCTTTTAGCCTATCTTGCATGCTGTTTTGAGCTTAACTTATAACTGATAAAAGTTCTATTTTTGCATGATTTTGATCTTTGTTTAAGATCACTTTTGTATTTGGGGTTGTTTACCCCCTCTTAGGCCTTGTTTGGCCTCTTTTTTGTGCCTTTTTTTGTGAGCTTTGAGACCACCTTGTTTTGGCCTTCTCACCACTGAAATCCAAAGGGATTTCAGTGGTGAGGATGGTGTTTTAAGGTCCTAAGAAACGGAGGGTCATCCCCTCTCCTTGCATCTTCAATACATGCCTTAATATGCCTCATGTTTGAGCATCTTTACTAAGTGTATGTTGACCATATCTTAGCTTGTATTTGTGGTCATTTTGTTGTGGCATACCACTATTTTTACTTGCTTTGGTCACTCCATGCATGGTTAATACACTTGTAGTGCAAATCACACAAACTAGCTTTGTATGCCTCATGTTTGAGCATATCATTCTAGCTTGTTTTCTTTCCATTTCAGCATATTTTTGGTGATGTTTTACCATGTCCTGACTCTGTTTTGGTTTGATTTGGTTGGCCCTTGCATGCTTCATATACTTGTAGTGCATTTCCTTGAAATTGCCTAACATGCATCATGCCTTGACATGTCATTTTAGCATGCTTTTGGCTTAGCTTAAAGAAGCTTTTGTCCATGTTTTAACATGCTTTAGCTCTGATTTTAGTTGTTTTGGTCATCCATGACTTGCTTTATATAGCCTTGGTTCAATCTAGCTTATTAGCTTTGTGTATAGATTCCTCTAGCATGCATTACTTGGCCTATTTCAGTGATTTGGCATCACTTGTTATGTAATTTCAGTCCATGTAGCGTGGCTATACACTTGCATTTGTCACTCAATCAATGCGTTGGAGGGTTGGTCCTTTATGCCTTAACATGAGCCATTGTGTATGCATTCATGCCTTAGCTTGCGAGCCATCATTTCAGTGCTTATTTGGGATTATTTTGCCATAATATAACTTTGATTTTTATTGGTTGAGTCATCCCATGCTTGGTCCTAATAGGTGTAGTGTAATCCACCTTATTTGCCTTGTATGCCTCATGCCTTATGCCCCTTATGCTAGCATGTTTTGGCTCCCTTCCATGCATGTTTTAGTCTCATTTTAACATGTCATAGGACTGTTTTGGGTTGCCTTAGCCACATGCTTCATGTTTTGTATAGTTGTAGTGTAAATGCTCTTGTTTGCCTCAAGCTTTGAGCACCATTGCATGCTTCATTTGTGTTGAATACATGATTTGGCATCACTTAACATCACATTTCAAAGCATATAGCATTGCCATATTCCCACTTCATTCATGCTTTGAATGTCTTTAAGTGTTGTGCATTGTTGCCTAGCTTATAGCCTACCTTATAGCCTAGCTTGTATGCTTGCATGCCTACGTATTTGAGCCATCATCTCAGCATATTTTGGTCTTTGTTAAGACCTATTTCAACTCTGTCCATGCTTAGTTCATGCATATTTTCCATGTATTGCATGCCTCCTATGCATTGCTCTTTGCTAGCTTTCATGCCTTAGGACTATTGCATGCTTTGCTTGTCTTGTTTGAATGATTTGGCATCATTCCTTACTTCATTTTAGTACACATAGTGTTGCTATACTTATGCATTCATCACTCTTTGAGCACTCTTCAAAGTTGTGCTCTTGGGCCTCTTGTATTGGCCAATGCATTGTGCATGCATGTTTTGTATTTTGTGCCTTCATTTCATCCCAATAGCCACTGATTTGGGCATGGCTGAGGCCTGTCCATTTTGGTTTAAGTCCACGTTGCATTGTGTATGCCATGTTACAATGCGTTGTGCATGTTATGTTGTTGTTTTGCATTGAGTATGCCATGATCATATTGCATTGAGTATGCCATATAGTTGCATATTTACATGTTTAAGTCGCATGGTGCATGCCATGCCATGTTGCTTGCATTCATGTTTGGAATAGGTGTTAGTCCAAACACGGGAAACGAGGAACGCTTCATACTTATAGTGATGAAACGTGCCTTAATTCCCAGTCACCGACGCTCTTGATCATACATGATAGGGTTTTAGGCATTATGTGTTTACTTGTGCATTAATTTTCATATTGAATTGTGCAACTTCGCCTCTCGGCCATCATGCATGGAAATGCGCGATTGGTGGCCCGAGGGTCAAGAACCACACGCCCTTAAGTTTAATACATGACAGGGAGGGTGGTTGTGCACACATATGCTGCAAATACATTGCCATGCCCTTTCTTGCTCTCTGTTGCAGAAAATTGGGATTCAGCAGCAACAACTGGCCGGCCAACCAGAAAAACTAGCTGGCCGACCGCTTTTCTGGTTTTTCAACAGCCAAAAGTGGTCGGCAGGTGTTTAGAAGGACCAAAAGTGGTCGGCCACCCTCCCACAGGATTCCCAGGGTGAAGTTTCAGCTTTCTGGAGCTCTGTGCAAGTTTCTGAGAACAAATGAAAATAGAGGCAAATCGGGACATTGCATTGGATTTTCGAACAAGGCGACCAGACGTGCATGCATCCTCCTTGCTTTGAGGCTCCTGTTTTATTGCTTTCCTTAGCTGCCATGCTTAGATAGCTAGCTTTTACTTTGGTTTGTACTTTAATTAGTTAATGCGTTAGCTATTTAAATTTATTGTGTAATAATTAGTTTAATTAGCTTAGATTAGCTAGTTAGCTTCTTATTCAGTCCCCCCCTCAAGAGGGCGTATTGTTGTAATAAGCATGCGTGTGTGTGATGCATGTCTTCCAATCCCCATTTCTTTCTCCCTTTTACTTAACCACTTATGACGGTTAGTTTTAGGGCATATTTCATTTAGCATACCTTATGCTTGTATGCGTGCATCCATTCATCCGTATTGCATGCACCAGGCTCGGCGCATCATACTAACTGCATTGTATTTTCAATACATTTACTTGCATACATGTTCAACAGCATGTTATCAAGTTGCATTTCACATGACATTCTAGAATAGCCAAGCCTATTTTAGTTGCATTTTCGCATGTGTTGCATTAGCCATTTTGACATGAACTAGGAGCATGCATGATTTCTAACTAGTTCTTTATTTTGGCTCGAAGTACACTGTGAGTGTTTATGCTTTAGCATACTACATGTGTGTTAATGTTGCCATGTTAGCATGCTTGCCATGAGGCTAACTGCTTATTTGCTATAACTGCCTGAATGCCTGTGGGTGAAGGTTGGATTACTTGAATTAAGATAATTCATTGAAATCCGCATTTTAGCCTACTTGCGAGTAACAAACTTCAAATCATTTCCAAACAAACGGATATGCAATGCTTTGTTCCAAATTAGGCGAGCTAGTCTATACTTGTTTGTTGTGCGCATCACATAGCAAGATTAGCTAATTAACCGGAATAAGAGCACATGTGTTTTCAAAAATAAGATATCGTATATAGTACAGGCCGATCTTTGATCGGGCAAGCGGGGGTGCTCATTAAATGACCTTCTCCAATAGTACCTAAGTTCCCGAGCCGAGGCAACTTTGGTGATGACGGACACGTGGCTTTAGGCATAAGTCAGGGTTTCCTAAATTTTCCCAAAATAAAATATTTAGGTGGCGACTCTGTATCTGGCAAAGCAGTCCATGTTTGGCACTTCTTTATAAAAATCAGTTTTCCAAAACAATTTGCCAGATTTGGACTCTTTGGTGATTTATCGGTCTCACATCGCACATTGTGAGATTAGATTTAGAACCGTGTCTTTTGAGTCCAAACTGTGGTAGCTCAGAGAACAAAGCGAGATCTTCTCGATGAGTCTTCGGGGCTCGTCCACACCAGGCACACCTTTGCACTTTGCCCCAGGGCGATTTTGCTCAATTGAGCCATCCAAAGTCACCTCAACGCCGTGCTAGGCAGCCGTGTTCATTTTAACATAACAATCTTTTAAGTTAAATAGGTAAATGTCGATTCCTGGTGAGCTCACCCGGTGCCATTGCCGAGTTCCGAAAGGAATACAACATCCCTGACAACGTACATATCGAGTTAGCCGCACTGGACACCACGCCCTAGGGCAAGCCGAGCTTCGTCCCTCTTACCCTTATATCGATCGTAGAAGCCGGGCTTTGGTTCCCTGTACAACCCCTCATCTGCAAATTTCTTAGGCAAACCAGATTGTGCCCCATCCAACTATCCACAAACACTTACAGAATAATAAATGGCATCGCCGAGCTAAACCGCCAACTCGGCCTCAACCTCGGATTAGCTGAGCTATTTCATCAATACTCGCTCGGCCTAAATGACAACAGTTGGGTTTACTACCTCAGAGTAAGAAGAGGCCGAGAAAAAATTATCAAAAACACACCAGACAAAGATTTAAACGATGATGATTTCCTCTGGGTTTCGGGCCGTTTTGAAGATCAAGAAGCCCAAATACCGGGCTATAATATAAATTGGAATAAAGGAATAGCTGGTAAGAGCATCCCAGTTTAATTTCCTTTGCTATTTCAACATCCACCGTGCTAATCAGAATAACCCTCGTCTCGATTCGATTAATCATCAATTACGTCTTGATTCATCGCTAAACCGAACTAATAATGACTGATAATTGAATTAACTGAAGTACTGAATGGACTGATTGAAATCGAAACTGAAATTGAATAAGTTATCTATTGAATTGCATATTGCATCTGTTTGATTGCTTGATTATCTGTTTGAATTCATGTGTTTAAACTGCTAATTGAAGGCCTTATCGGCGGCCGAATTAGGAACCGTTTAGTGTTTTATATTCAGTAGAATATTTGTGATTTAATGGTATATTTATCTGAAAATTGATTAGGAATGATTAATTTAGATAAAAAATGAGTTAATTGCAAACTTGGACTTATTTACAATTAGACGACACTAGTGGCCCACTATCTCACATACATTGAGTCTTCATTTGATCAACACAACATTTGCTCAGCCATTCTCCATGCTTTAGCCGAATTAAAAGAGGAAATAGGAGAGAGTGAGTTCATTTTGTTGATTTGCTTGAAGACTTGAAGTAAATTGGAGTGTATTTGCATAATTGAGCTTCTAGGCTTAAATTACAAGACTTAGGTAAGGAAATTCATTGTCTTCTTGTTATCTTTAAGCTCCATCTTGCATGTATCATGGCTATAGAGAACTTGAGTCTTGATTTTGTTCATAATTGTTGAATTAGAGCTCCATTGTTGCATGCATGGTCATTTTGGCATATTTTGAAGTTAAATTCTTGGAGAATTATACATGCATGTCCATGTTTTTGTCATAGTCCATGTTTCCACATTGTTTTCAAAGATTGGAGCTCAATAGAGCAAGATTTGAACCTTGGATTTGGTTTAAAGTTCATGCATTGCATGTTTTGAAAGTGTTCTTGAAAATGGGTTTGAATTTTGGGATTTAATTGACTCACCTTTGGGGCTTGAATTCATAAATTGGCTTTTGAAACTTGTTATACATTGTTTTGGGATGTATTCTCCAGAATTTAGGCCCAAGAGGTCGAGAATTGAGTTGAGAATGCTTGGTTTGAGCTTGGAAGGCAAATCTGGAAATTCCAGATTTGGCTTCTTCGCTCGAGCGAAGGATTCCTCGCTCGAGCGACCAACGTTTCCTCTGAGCCACGCTCGAGCGAAGGATTGGTGGCTCGAGCGTAAAAATCGAGCATCCAGTACTTTTACTGTTTCATCAGACCGCTCGAGCGAAGGAAGGCTCGCTCGAGCGAATCCTTTGATTTTGGAAGCTCGCTCGAGCGAGCATCGAGCGAGCATCGCGCGTAAAAATCGAGCATCCAGTACTTTTACTGTTTCATCAGACCGCTCGAGCGAAGGATTGTTCGCTCGAGCGAAGCCTTTGATTTTGCAAACTCGCTCGAGCGAAGGAAGGATCGCTCGAGCGAGACCCTGCCAAAGAACTTTTGAAAAATGCCTTCCAACTGTATTTTTGCATCCTCATCCCATCCTAGGCATTCTTAGGCCTAGTTTAAGGCATCTTAATGAGGATTTAGACATAGAACCACACCAAGGGAATTTAAGGATTTAATTATCGTCCTTCCAACTGTGAACTTAGTGTGTGTTCTATTTGTTAACTGTTTAGGGTTGGCTCTCAGGGACGCGCTCTAGCTACTATTAGCCCAATCTCTGTGAGTAACAATTGTGTAAAGATATGTTCAAAATGATTATCTTTTGAATACTGAACTGAATTGTTTATTGAACTGATATTGTTTACTGAATGAATGTATGTCCTGTATTCAATCTGTATTGTGGCATCTTTAGCATTGGCTATTCTTTATTCTGAGCTCTGTCGGTTCCCTTGTGGAACCATCTTTGTTCTTGATTGATGGCCATCATTACTATTGGGTTCATTGGCCGGTCCTTTTGGACCTCTTGTTTATAGGCTAATGGATGTACCACATATGACCGATTGATCGAAATCGAAGATCAAAATACTGTTTAATGAACTGATTTCATTACCGAAAGGACATTCATTCATAACCTCTTTACGCATTATGTTATTCACTGGGCTTTAGCTCACTGTTTATATATATATGTAGGTTCTCAGCAGCCAGACCGGAGCTAGGAGCGTGGGTCGGTCCCCAGTTTTGTCAAGCCAGCCTATGTGCCTCACTGCGAGGTTCCGAGTTGCCATGCTATGGCTTGGGGTGTTTTTGTGTCCCCTATCGGTCTCCTTACTGTTTTGTACTTTTGTATAGACTGTCTACTGTTATACCGTACTGTTGCCTAGGGATTCGATCCCTGTACTGACTGACTGTTAATGGTTGTATATGATTGTATAGACTGTACTGTTCTAACTGTTTGAATGCATGAAAAATGTTTTTGGCATACAGATTTTCACAGCTCAATGGACACTAGTTACTTACTGTATTGGCTTCCGCCAGGCCCTGTACTCTGTTTAACTGTGTTACTGTTCAGTAGGCCTTCGGTAATCTCGGATTACTGGCCAGTTACGGTGCTAAACCCATAGGGCCGGGTTTGGGTCGTGACACTAACCCTACGCGTTTTTTGTTTCTTTTGTAGATTTGAACCAACATAAATCAAATTATGCCTACACCAATCAAGACGCCATTCGTGCCGCATTCCAATACCGCCACCAAGATTGGACCAAGCTGCTGAGTTTTGAGTCAACCTCCCGATACAGTAGGAGGAGAAAGACTAAGTGACTGACTTCCTTCTTGAACACTCACCAGAACCGGACCCCAACCTGCCCCAAATTAACCTAATACCACTTACTGAAGGGCAAAAGATGGTGAAAAGGAGAGCTGTCCATGCCCGCATCATCGAACAAACTACGACCATGAATCAAGAGGCCGAAAACAAGCTACCTTCATCCGATCAAATGCGCGAGACCGTGGTCGCCCTTTCTTCCGCTAAAGCCTCGTTATCTCGGCCTAGTAAGAGGCCCTATACTTCGGCTAACAAATCACCGAGGCTAGAGGATGAGGAAGAAACAGAGAAGGTTTAGGCCACGCTCCCTCAACAGTCCTCCGTCGGACACCGTGCTATCCCATCTCCTACTTTGGTGTGGACACCAACTATGTCCTTTAAAGGCCAAGTTGTGACCACGTCGGATTCTGTATGCGTTGAGAAAGACCACCTTCTAGCTTTCAATTTAGCCAAGAGTGTCTGTCTCCCAGCCGACATGGAGCACCACACCCACCTAACCGAGTTGAAGGCCATTCGGTCTGCCAACAAATCGCTTATTCTGGTAACCCTGAATTCCAGGCTAGTTTTCTTTCTTTCTTGTTGCTCAGTTTGTAAAAAAAATTTTGGGGTATGATGTGAAGGCCTTGCAAAAGAACCAAATTGCCCATCAACGCATACTGCAATTGCAAAAAATGACAAAGGCAGCCATTGCAGATGGCAAAGCCAAGGAAGCCGAGCTAAAAGAGCTCCAAATAAAATTTGCCGAACTGAGCGCTGGCCACGATCGCTTGGCCGAGCTTGTTAGTACTGTTGAGGAGGACAAGCAAAAAGCTCTAGCCGAGCGGAAGGATCGCTACCTTTGGGAGCTTGCTAAATTAGAGAAAAAGAAAGATGCCAAAATAAAGGCACTTCGAAAGCAAATGGAAGATGCTGAAGAGCGTGGCTTCAAAGAGGGTGAGGAAGTCTACGTCAAACAATGCGAGGCCACAAAAGATATCTTCTTTAAGAGTGGTTGGAAAGTCGTGCTGGAGAAGCTCGGTCATGCACCGGACGCAGACATTTTCGTGAATCCCCCCCACACTACATACCGAGCTACATGGTGGACTATGCAAACGCAGTCCAACAAAAGCTTCTGCTAGAGGGGGAGGAGGAAGAGGAGACCCCTGATCCGGTAAATGCTCCACCTGCTGGCACGAATCTCAGTCGTCAGCCTTCTCTACCTAGCACAGTTAATGTGGAGCTGTCGACCGAACTACCCCACGAGGAAGTTGCCCAGACCGGCCTTCCTAATGGCGAGGTCCGGGTTGATCTAGACACTGACCTTGATGATTTATTTGCTTGACACATTCCCTGTTGCATTTGTTCCGTTTATTTTGATGGAATGTAACCGGGCTACAAGCCCCACCTTTTGTACTCAATATCTGATGAATGAAAGAAACTTTTCTTTTTTAACGTCTGTTTATTCGGTTACATCATTTTTTCCACTTTGTAGTGTATCAATTTTACTGCCTGCCTAGCCGGCTTAGTTAGTTCGGTCATTCCTTATATTTGCCCTCCTTTTTCAGCCAGGATAGTTATCTTAGTTGAAAACCACTTTGGAAACTGCAAAAACCTTTTTAACCAAGATAAGTGCCTTGATTCTTATCTTGGCTACGAGAGAACAGTTTGACCAAGCCTGCCAACTTACTTGAGCCTAGATCCTTATCTCGGCTGAAGAACAAACTAAGTATTGGTCAAACCTGTCAACTTTCCTGAGCCTAGATCCTTATCGTGGCTAAGGAAGAAAAATTAGTTGGTCAAACCTGCCAACCTTCTTGAGCTTAGATCCTTATCTCGACTGGAGAACGAACTGATTATTGGTCAAACCTACCAACTTTCCTGAGCCTAGATCCTTATCTCACCTAAGGAAGAAAAATTTGTTGGTCAAACCTGCCAACCTTCTTGAGCCTAGATCCTTATCTCGGCTGAAAAACTAAAGGTGTTGGTCAAATTTTTGAGCCTAGATCCTTATCTCGGCTGAAGAACAAAAGGTGTTTGGTCAAACTTGCCATCCTTCTTGAGCCTAGATCCTTCTCTCGGCTGAAGAACAAAAGGTGTTAGTCAAACCTGCCAACCTTCTTGAGCCTAGATCCTTATCTCGGCTGAAAAAAAGAACTAAGTGTTGGTCAAACCTACCAGCCTTCTTCATTGCCCCCAGTCGGTAATAAATATGAACAACTTTTACAAAGAAAGGAAAGAATTTTACTGGATAAAAACTACTTGTTTTATTATAAAAGAAAAATTATAAGTGTTTTAAGAAAAAGCTAAAAATAAAATAGTTTGAGATTGGCCATGTTCCATGGCCTTGGAATAGCTTTGTTGCCCCTTTTCCTATTAAACCAATCACTTTGTATGGTCCTTCCTAGTTAGGTCCAAACTTGCCATCTCCAGGTACCAAAGTGTTGCCCATTACTTTGCGCAGTACCTAGTCTCCAATCTTGAATTACCTTGGATGCACTGTTTTGTTGTATTTCTTGGACAATTCTTGTTGATATAAGGCAATGTGCACCAATGCCCTTTCTCTTCTTTCTTCTGCAAGGTCGAGTTCTGGGGCTATGGCCTCCCCATTCAAGTTTGGATCAAAATTTTCACTCCTAGTAGTAGGGAGGCCTACTTCTAGGGAAATTATTGCCTCCATGCCATAGGCCAAAGAAAAAGGTGTTCCGCCAGTTGACCGTCGAGGTGTGGTACGGTAAGCCCATAAAACATGGGGAAGTTCCTCGGCCCACTTGCCTTTTGCTCTTTCCAGCCTCTTTTTTAGGCCATCTAAGACTACTTTGTTGGAAGCTTCGGCCTGGCCATTAGCTTGGGGATATGCTGGCGTGGAGTTGTAGAATTCTATCTTGTATTCTTCGCAAAAACCCCTGAAGATCTTACCATCGCACTGAGTGTCGTTGTTAGATATTAAAGCCTTGGGTATGTCGAACCAAGTTATGATGTTCTACCAGACGAATTTCTTGACATCTTTTTCTTTTATAGATGCGAGTGCTTCTGCCTCCACCCACTTTGTGAAATAATCTGTTGCTGTGAGAAAGAACTTTTTGTTGCCGGGCACAGTTCGGAGCGGTCCTACTATATCCAGGCCCCACATTGTAAAGGGCCACGGGCTGGTCAATAGTAGAAGCTCTCTGGCTAGTTGATGTATTTGGTGTGCGAACTTTTGACATTTCTCACACTTCTTGACATATTTCTCTGAATCTGCTTGCATGTACGGCCATCAATACCCTTGTGAAATTGCTCGGTAGGCTAATGATCTCCCCCCTTGGTGGCTTCCGCAAACGCCTTCGTGTATTTCAAACAAAAATGCCTCAACTTTGCTGGGATGAACGCACTTCAAATATGGTCCTGTGAAGGATTTTTTGTACAATGCTAGTGATGGGGAGAGCCAATTTCTATGACTTTGCTCTAATTTTGTTGGCTTCTTTCTTTTCTTTAGGTAAGATGCCATCCTTCAAAAACATTATGATGGGATCCATCTAGGAAAGGCCTAACTCGGCGCAACATGTTTCAGCTACTTCGAGCTCTTCAATACTTGGTCTGGGTGGGTAGTCAATCAACAATGGGTGTGGGATATATGTATCTGCCATTGACACAAAACCGGCCAGCTCTTCTGCTTCACTATTTTCCTCTCGACCGATTTGCTCTATCCGAACTACTTCAAACTTCATGATTTCCTTTCTGACCAACTCTTGGTACTTAGCCATTCTATCATCCTTTGCTTCGTAGTCGCCTGAAATCTGGTTGACTACCAGTTGTGAATCACTATATACCATCAGCTTAGTGGCCTTCATGTGAAATGCTAACTTCAAACCCGCCAATAATGCTTCATACTCTGTCTCGTTGTTGGATGCTGGGAAGCCAAAGTTGACTGCCTGTTCAATTGTTAGTTCATCCGGTGAGATAAGGACTATGCCAAGTCCTGCACCATGCCTGTTGGATGCTCCATCCACAAAGAGTTTCCACATCTCTCCGACGAGTAGCTTCCAGCAAGTGGAGGGATCTGATGATGTCTTGGGATCAGGGGCGTTGCTGATGCCTTTTTCCAAGTTATTGTCTGTCATTGGGTTTTGATCCTCACTGTCTGACTGTCTCAAGACTTTACTTTTGGGTGAGTCCTTCCTGGCAATGCTGCGGTCTGTTCCTTCTTCCCCCTCTCCCCTCCTTTCAGTTGACTCGATCAAGTCGATCGGGTAAACATGATGACTTCTTAGTGCAAACTCGACAATGAAGTCTGCCAAAGCTTGGGCCTTTATGGCGGTTCTTGGTTCAAACTTAATGTCAAACTACCCCAACTCCACTGCCTACTTCAAGATTCGTCCATAAAAATCAGCCCTCTCAAACAAGGTTTTTAAGGGAAAGGCCGTTAAGACAATCACTGTGTGGGCATGGAAGTAGTGCGACAATTTTCTTGAAGTCATCATCAAGGCTAAGGCTAGCTTTTCCAACAGCAGGTACCTTGTTTCAGCGCCCAGCAATGCCTTGCTCACATAAAAGATAGGCATGTGTTGTATTCCCTCAACTCGCACCAACACTGCGCTAACTGCATACTAGGAAACTGCTGAGTACAAAAAGAGCTCATCTCCTGGTATTGGGGTCACTAACAACGAAGGAGAGGTCATGTAGTCTTTCAAGCTTTCCAAGGCGCGGTTACACTCATCATCCAATTCAAACTTGGCCTTTAGTGCCTGGAAAAACGGTCGACACCTGTCAGACGACTGACTTATAAATCGGTTTAGTGCGGCTACTAGGCCAGTGAGATACTGCACCTCCTTGACTGTATTGGGCCTCTCAAGATCTTGGATGGCTTTGATCTGAGAAGGATCAGCTTCTATACCCCGGTTGGTTACCAGAAAGCCTAGGAATTTGCCTGACCCCACGCCGAATACGCACTTAGATGCATTCAGTCGCAACTTGTAAGACTTCAAAATTTGAAACATCTTATCTAGGTCCTTAAGATGGTCCCCCTTATCTCTACTTTTGACCACCATATCATCTATGTAAGCCTCCATTATTCTTCCTAACAAAGGTTCAAACATTTTGGTAATCATCCATTGGAATGTAGCCCCTGCATTTTTTAGGCCAAAGGGCATGACCTTGTAGTAATATAGTCCTCTGGGAGTTGTAAACGACGTGACCTCTTGATCTGGTTCATACATAGCAATCTGATGGTAACCGCGATACACATTAAGAAAGCTAAGTCGGTTATGCCCTACTGTTAGGTCCACCAGTTGGTCTATTTGTTTTTCAAGCATGCTTTGTTAACTGTTTTATAGTCCACGCAGACATGCCATTTGCCATTCTTTTTTGGCACCACTACAGTGTTGAAAATCCACCTGGGATAGTGTACTTCTCTAATTGCCCCTGCTTCCGGCGTCTAAGCGAACACTTCGATGTTAGAGGTCAAAAATTCCATGATCTCTATTCTATCAGTGCTGGAAAAAGATGAGTCAAGCAAAAAGAACTTCTCTAGGTTTTTTTCATCTATCCGTACCTTTACTAAGTCTTCCACTGCCTTCTGTTCGGCTATTTTGCCGATGTCTGCGAATTCGTTGCTTTCTAGCTCTTCTACCATCTGTACAAACCCTTTTGCAGCTCGGCTGCCATTTTTTGTAATGAAGCACTATTTTGACATGATTTGGTCCCCTAAAACTTCTTCAATCACTCCGGTTTCGTTGAGAAACTACAACACTTGATAGTAGGTTGATGCCACTGATCGCATGGCGTGCAACCATGCTCTTTCCAAGATTATGTTGTAAATGGAAAGGACTTTCAATACCCAAAATTTCACCTGTTTCGTCATCGTTCTTGCCTTGACTGGTAGAATTATCTTGCCCACCAGCCATTCTGGCATTGAGTTGAAACCGACTAAGAGAGATGTTGCAGGTGCCAAGTCTCTGTCCTCTAATTTTAGTTGCTTGAAGGTTTCGTAGTACGTTATCTCGTAGGAGCTCCCTTGGTCAATTAGGATCCACTTGATGTCGAAGTTCTTGACGCGCAAAGTAATCACCAATTCGTCGTTGTAAAGGCATTATAACCTTGCTAACTCTTTGTCAAAAAAGGAGATGACGTTCGTTGCCTCCGTTTTTTCCCTTTTGATGGTAGGTTGTGCACTTAGTACCTCTCTCAAGTGCTCAGCCTTTCTGATTATCCCTCTGAGTACACATACCCGTTCAAGTTCAACAATCCCATGTATTACATTGATTATGCCTTGAGGCGGACCGTCGACCAACATTCCATCCGACCTGTTGCGATCCTAGGGGGCTGGCTGTGTTCCCCCTTCAACATATTGGTCCAAGTGGCCTGCGACCACTAGCTCCTCCAGATGTTGCCTCAATGGCGTACAGTTTTCCATTTGATGCCCCTTTTCATCATGGAAGGTGCAACAGTACCTCTCATCGTAACCCCTCTGTGTTTCTCCAACTTGGCTGGCCGCTGAACAGAAGGGTTCATCACGTATCTCGCTAAAAATCCAGTAGATAGGTTTATTGAATACCGTGGTGATGGCAGTGCAGATTTTCAACTTCCTCGCTTAGGTGTCCTCTCTGTTGGCTTGTCTGCCTCGCCCATTTTTGCTCGGTTGTTTGACTGTATTGACTTTTGCTGTAGTCTTTTTATCCGGCATCGCTGTTGTGCCAGATTTTGCTTTAGCGTGGGGTGCTATCTTCTTCTACCCGGATGTGCTGATGTACTCTCTCCATTAGGGCCTCCATTGTGAGGGGTGGCATTATCGTCATTGAATCCCTCAACTTGTTACCTGCCAATAAACACTGTTTGTACTGTGCGATAGCGAGGTTTGTGGGGCAATCTCCAATCTGATTGAAAGTCTCCCAATATCAACTGTTGTAAGACTTCAACGTTTCCTTCTCGCCCATGTCTATGGAG
Organism: Camellia lanceoleosa; assembly: GCA_025200525.1. Lineage (NCBI taxonomy): Eukaryota > Viridiplantae > Streptophyta > Magnoliopsida > Ericales > Theaceae > Camellia > Camellia lanceoleosa. The sequence goes on along the minus strand of CM045760.1, from coordinate 168,319,371 downwards.
AGCAGCTGGTCAATCTCCACTGGCGTCTTGGTGTTTGTTCTAAATCTGATCACAAATGCCTCCACCAATTGCGCCTATCAAGCTATGCTACCTTCTGGCAACCTTTCAAACCATGTTAAACCCAGGTCACCAAGGCCGGAAGGAACAAGATACACATTAGGGCCTCATTTCGTCGATACACGGCCATCACCTGGCGAAAGTGGCTTAAGTGCATGTAGGGGTCTGACTTCCCTTCATAATAGTGAATTTGGGTTGGTGAAAGCCTAAGGGTAACGATGTGTTCTCAATTGCCGGAACGAACGGCGAGCTCTACAACCTTGCTAATACTTTATCTGTTGGTTCATAAGCAAGGCGTGGTACTGGCATCCCTACCTCGACACTCCCATGTGTCCTAGGAGCCAATCGCTGTAGAACTAAAACTCTACGAAGGTCGCAAGCCAGGATGTCCTCCCTCTATCGGGCCCTCTCCTCCAATGTACGCAAGTCTGCTAACCCAGGCAACTCCGTGTGCCTAGATGTCGTTTGGTGCGTGTGCGAGGGCCGATAACTGCTTCCCTCCGTATACGACCTCTCAGTCCTTGTTCTCTCAAACCTGGAGAGTCCTAGAAGTTCGTGATTGTGTGTCACCTGTCCTTAGGCTTCTGCTTTCCGTCTAAGACGGTGTGACTTGCCTATCAAGATCTTCTAAGTGGCAAAGGTGCACTCTGCTCTTGCCCATCCCTTCTTCCGCCACCCTTTTGCCCTTTATCTAGCACTTCATAGTCTCCATGTCTACTGCCATCCTCCTTATCAATTTATCTTGCTCCCTCACACAATCCTCTAGAACCTGGGGATCCATCCTTCACCTCTGTCTGTCAGGGCTTTGAGAACGACGCAGACTTGAGCCCATCTATCTCACATGTCTCTTCGTGGGTTTTGTCACTGGGGATCCAATTCTACCATGGGCAGGACAAAAGGTAGACCTTCGCATCTCCCGCCCCCTTCCGGGGTTTGCCCATCAATGGCAGAATGTAGTAAATCTTCGTTGTGTGCCATTGAACTTAATGGAAGGAGAAACTTAATCAAAAGGTTTGTTCTTCGTGTTTTCCCACAGACGGCGCTAATTGTACGAGCATGAAATAATCTTCTCATATAATCCTATTGATCAAATTTATACTCCTCCAAACGTCGTCGGTTTGCTACCTGAAAGCACAAACGTGAGCTAGCCGACGGGTGTGTGCCAGAACCCCTCCGAAGCCTAAGTCAGCAACTAGACAATAAACAATAAGCTTTGTGTATTTTAGAGTAAGAATTGTGATACTTGTACTTAGGTCATGTCATGAGTTTTTATAGATTCCGCATGGCACAATCCTAGTAGGACTCCAATCCTCCTTATAAGAGTCCTCCTATAGGAATCATGCTTCCAAGGATAATACCTATCCTGATGACACCCTACTTACTACCAACCAAGTGAGATGGCTTGAACCTCCTTACCTCAACTTGGTAGCAGCTCAACCGAGCTAGCATGGCCTTGCCTCACGCCAGACAGAACCAGGAATATTCAACCAAGATAACCAGTTCGGTACCCCGATTCTGCTTGGGTCAAACATAACCACCTCGGTCCAAGCCGTGGGCCAAATATCCGTCCAGTCCATGACCGAGCTTACTCCATTCTCATTTCCGCCCACAGTGCAGCCCAATGACCAAGAGTGTGTACCTAGCTCAGTCCATTCAACAGATGGTCTTAGCTTGGCCTAATTTCGACATAAATTGCCCTCTCAATTAGTTTACCCAAAAAATATTTAATTGAGTTTGGTATTAGTTGAACTTTGTTGACAGCTTTACATTTGAGTATTGTATAAAGCCTTTGGCATGCTTTGGTGGCAAGTATATTTATTTGTCTCATTGGAAGTCCAAAGGACAACAATACACTTTGTATTGTTTATTGGCAAGTATATATATATATATATATATCATATCTATTTTTCGGTGGGTTCATTGAAGTAGTGCTATGTGGTAAAGACAGTCCAAGTCTTGGTGATCCGTTTGGTTGTTGTCTCTGCCGTGAGGTTCAAAGCTTTGTTTGGTTCTGCTTCGAAGGACTGTTTTTTGGGCTGCACTCTGTAGTTTTGGTGGGAGCTATTTTGGTCCATTATCTTGTGTCTTCTACACTGTCTCCATTGTAGTTGTTTTTAAACTTTCTATTGATATTGGAATCGGACTATGGTCCCATGAATGTACCTTATATTGAGAGAATCACATAAAAATCTGTACCATTGTTGATTTAATTTTTTTGCTTTATTTTATTTCCTTTCAATTGATTTACACTAGTGAAAAAATCATATATTTCCCTAACATTAATAATATATCCTCAAGTAGAATTTGATGGCTTGTGAGTCTTGATGTCTTTGAATAGGCTGGCTTGCTGTGTGCCTGCTCTTTTGTATTCTTACAAAAGGTTAACTTCTTTCTGATTTGCTAAAGCTTGAGACTGAAACTATATATCTACGCTTTGATATGAATGTGATCTTGCTTATTTTTGTAGTCATTGATGTTGCCGATGTTGTTTCTTTCACTTTTTGTTCATGCATTTTGAAAAATGTACCACTTTCATTACTCTTGATGAGTGACTTACAAAGATACTACAACTCTCGCTCTCTCTATTTCTTTTATCTTTCATGCATCAAGAACTTTGTGTCTTTAAACTAATGGCAACATTTTTTGTTCCAAAAGAAAAAGTCAAATGGCAACATAGGCACAAGCATAGTGGTAATACACAGACTTGACATCTGCTGGTTTTTTGTCACCATTGTTACGCGATGATGGTTTTTTGATTTTGGACTTTGGATATATTCATTTGAATTTCAAATCACAGACTTGACATCTGCTCTTATTTATTTTAATTTTTTTAGAGGTAAATAAAAATTTTATAAGAAATTCATTTATATATAACATTTTTCGTTGTAAAAATTGAACCAAGACAATAGGAAGTGTAGATTATGTTATATTAAAGAAAATTAAGGCATGATATGAAAGCAATATCATTTAAATACGAGTCTATTTGTTGCACGAGTATGCTTGGGTTTTAGATTTGAACGAGAGGAGGTGGATTCACTATATCCTTGGTTGAAATTATCTATTTGGAAAGTACATGCATATCGGGAAAAAAAAATACTATTGTCTCAAAAAAATACATGGAATAAAAAAATATATATTGCTCAAAACGGACCAAGACAACAAAATTAAGACTATTTAGATATTGAATTTATTTAAGAAAAATAGATATTCACTTCATTTTCTTTTTCTTATGTATTATTTTCATTTGCAAAAATTCAAAATTTTAAAATTTGAACATAGCAAATGAGACTTGGGAAGTTAGCCAAACAAAATGACTCGTATTGGTTGAGTTACATATTATGTGGGATGGGATGAATCTCAAAACTAAACTAATTCATGTCAGAAAATATAATCTGACCAATTAAATTATGTGGCACTCTTGCATATGATTAGAAACTAATTAAGTATATAAACCTTTAAAATAAAAGGTTAAATATTACGGAATGTTTTAGTGGTAGGTGAAAACTCTTGACCTTCAGTAATGATAGAGACCCCCACAAAACACAACCCTCACAACTCTCAAAATGATCTGAACCATTCATTTCACTGTCAGACACAATTCTCAAAAAAAATTCAAACACATCAATGGTCAATACATCAGTGGGGGTCCTCTTTTGTGGGGGTTCAAACATTTTTCCGCAACCTTTTATAAGGTATGGTGACATTGAGTCCCATTATCTACTCTATTATGTAAAAGGAAGGTCTGTGATGGTGTTGATAGGGAAGGGGGGTCCTCTTTTGTCGGGGTCCCAACCATTTTTCCTTGACCTTTTATAAGGTATGGTGACATTGAGTCCCATTATCTACTCTATTATATAAAAAGAAAGTCTGTGATGGTGTTGACAGGGAAGGTCTGCGTGTTGACACTTTAGTGTCACATATTTTGAATTTTCCCAAAATACCGAGTTTTTGTAAAAATATTATATAAAGAGGAGGACAAGACTCAAACCCATGACCATGAGTTTAATAATAAAGACTCTTACTATTTGAGTGACACACACAATATGAACATATTTCTTTGTCATTATTTTTATAATATTATTTTTTTTCAAGTTGCACATGCATCACATGTGCAGACCGCTAATTTTTTAAATATGATAAGTCCTACCCAACACAAACATTTATTGGGTGACTACATGTGCTATGTAAAATAAAATGGTGAAATGTATCAAATACAGGTAAGATATGAAGTAAAGTGATAGTGATGGTGCAAATCATCACAAATGTAAACCTTACAAATGCTCAAAATAATCAAAAGTATTAAACTTTATAACCAAACCAAATTAAGCTTTGTGAATTACCTAAAACTCAAATATATATATATATATGTATATATTAATATCTACCTAGTGCAAGCTAGTCCCTGTCATGTTGCATACATAGAGCAAGCTAGAAGAAATTCAAATATTATGGTAGAAAAATTACCAACTTATTTAAAAAATGGCCACTACTAAAATAATATAATATGAATCATGTGAACAATAGTAATTCTAAAAGAATTGTTTAATCTAGATGTAATCTGATTAAGACCAAAAATCTAAAGAACTAAGAAAAAATAAATATAAAAAAATGGTACCTTAATTGCACTTGATTTGCACAATAATGTTGCACCATGTTTGATGTAATTAAATTGAATGAAATATCACGACTTTCGACTGAATTGTGCATTCACTAAATGAGATTTTCAAATCATAATGTGTTTAACTGAGTCAGCCAAATGAAAAATTCCTGGAAATGATCCCCAACATCCTGTCCCCTTTCCCGTTGGCTAAAATTAACTTCCAGGGTTTTTTTTCATTGTCAAGGACAACAACAATAAAATATCATGGTACGATATAATTATGGAGAGAGAGCAACAGTATTATGAACTTTTAAATGTCTCAAACAAACACAAAATAGTGATTCAAATATAAATAATAATATGATACAAGAAGCTTAAGCCTTCATCATCATATTTAGGTTTCTAATTTCTTATATATGTCTTGCCAAACAGAATGAGAGAACAACCAGAACAAAAACAAGAAGGAAATCAAACCAAACAGGAGAACTCCACAACCACTGGAATGTATCAACAGACAGAAGGAGGATGCAAAGAAACCCAAACTTCTAAGAACATGATCTCTCGGAAAGCTCTTTGGACCAACTCATGAACACCACGGTTGTATAATCTAGGATCTTCATGTTAAGCTTAGAATTAGGTAGGAAACTATGCAAATTATTTTGACAAAAACACTATAAAGATGAAAACATTACCTGAAGGTGCAAAATTGTTGAAGTTGCTCTTTGACCTCTCGATTCTGCAAATTCTCCCACCACTGCTATTCTACTTGGATAAGTTTCAGATTCTCCGCATTATCTTTGTTGAATGGTAGTTTGAGCAAGGCTGGACAACTATGAATCTTGAGCTTCTCCAAGGCTGGCCACTTCAATGACTCATCTGTGCAAATACTTCCCAACTTTGGCAGGCCACAAAGTACTATTTTCCTCAGTTTTGGCAAAGTTCCTGATTTCCAATGGTTGCAGATTGCTCGACTACTTCCACAATTTCTGGGCAGTCTTCAATCTTTAAACATTCAATTTCACGAATATGTTGAATCACAACCAAAGGAAAAATAATTCTCAACATTTGACAACTACTCAAAACCAGAGTCTTCAGTTTGGTTAGACTAGCAAGATCCACTCGGTCATTCCAAATGTTTTGCAACTTTGGTAAATTCTTCATGTATAAATGCTTTACGTTGGGCAATATTACAGTGTCCACAACTGTTTCAAGTGCACTACAACTTTCAATTTGACAACCATGTACCTCTTTCATGCTTGGAATTCTCAAGTCTGATAGTTGCTTGATGTCCTTCTTGTTCACCAAATCGAATGCATCAACATTAGCAAGGACCTCAAAAATTGGATGATAGCCTTCACCATTGCAATATCTAACATACCTTTTGTATTCATAAAATTTAGGAATACAAGGGTACTTTGAGTCTGGGCAATCAATGAAAAATTGAAATGACCGGATGTGTCTGATGTTTCTCCATGAGCGGGTTTCCTCAATAAAAGTGTAAAGAATGTTTGCTTCAGGAACATTGATTCGAAGATCAGTAGTAGGAGTCTCCACCTCAATGACATCTACAACCTCATCTAAAAAGCAAAACTGAAGTTTTGTCAACTTTTTCAAAGTAACCACATTTTTTATGATATTCACTACCACCTTATTGGATTTGTGCCTCGGTGATTTCACATCAATGACCAATTCTTCCAATTTAGAAAGCTTGGAAATCACATTGCAATTAAACTCCACCTCTGTAGTATCATTTTCACCTTTGCATTTGGCAAAGGAAACTCGAAAATGCCTTAGACCATTCAAATTTCCAATATAAGACGGTATATTATTGAACCCACTGCCCCGGATATCAAGCACTTCAAGATGTTCAAGTTTCCGAAACTAGATGGGAGTTCCTTCAAATATTCACAATAGCTTAGATAAAGCACTTTGAGACCAATCACTTGTGATAGAGATGATGGTAATAACTCAATTCCTGTATGACACAAGTCCAAAACTTTGAGACTAGTCATTTGCTCAAAGAATGATGCAGGAATACTCTTCAAAGCCAAATTTTCCTGTAGGAAGAGTGTGGAGAGCGAGCCACAATTTGGGCAATCCGGTAACTTGTCAAACTTGTTTTCAATCAAAGAGATCCATATCTTTTCGCTCCAACATTTTGCATCTGGGGGCGTTTGTTGCACCAAAAGTTTATAGTTAGGATCATCTGACAAGATATATAAGAGTACCTGTCTGATACATTTGTGCATCATAACATACTTTCGACTCTTATCTTCCTCGAGTAATGACTTGCCCTTAAGGCTATTCAATATATGAATTCCATTGATATATGCCTTTCTTGAATCACCACCATTTCCAAGGAAATCTTCAGCTTCCCAACATTCCAACAAACAATCTATGTAAATGGGAATTTCTTCAGGATATAACACACCATATAGTAAGCATTTCCTTTGAGTATCTTCCAGATCATCATGACAGAATTTTATCACATTCCTCAATTCTTTCAATTCATGTTGACCTTTTTCTGAAAATCTTTTCAAGCTTTTAAATCCTTCACTCCATAATTTCAAGTCTTTCTTTTGGAACACACTTGCTATTATATTTATTAAAAGTGGATGACCACCGCACTCTCTGATTATTTTCCATGCACATGCCTCTGCTTCACGATCATCTTTAAGTTTTGGGCAATTTGCTACATCTTGAAACATTCTGAATGATTCCTTAGGAGATAAATATGTCACCTTGACCACCCTATCCACTCTTGGGAAACGAATATGGCTCTCTCTAGTTGTCAATACGATCTTGCTCCCATTCTCACAAGGAGGGATTCCCATTTGATGTATATCAAGGTCTGCTTTAACGTTGTCCAGAAGTAGCAAATACCTTTTTCCGTTCAACTCATTTGATGTTCTCTCGGCAATGTCATCAGAATCACTGCCTTCCATATCCACTTTCAACCTTTTAGCAATAGCTTTTTGCAACTGGCTCATGTCCAAGTTCTCGTTGCTCTCCCCTGCTGAAACCTTTATCCACATGACCATATCAAATCTTTTGGCTACTTCTTCATGATTGTTCAAGTTCTTCATAATGGCTGTTTTCCCAGTCCCCATCATTCCGAAGATTGCAATTCCTTTAACTTTGTCTTTTTTCAGCAAATCCAATGTCTCTTCTAGTGGCATTTGAAGTGTTGAAAACTTTTTTATATTTGGTGCTATCAGCTTGATAACAGGTTCCAGTGGTTGATCAACCAAAATACTTCCAAGTTGATTGCTATCCTCCAAAAGTTTTATTACTTTCTCACCCTTTTTTTTCATCTCATTGCTGAAATTTGAACGTGGAAGAAAGCAAATTGTTTGTGAGCTTTCACTTTGTTTATCATATCTGGCTAGTAGTTTCTTCACTTCTTCTTCAGTCTTAATAACTCTGTGAATCCATTGATCATAAGTTTTAGAAGGCATCTTTATCTTTTGTCTTTGGATTGCATTTTGATGATCATCCCTTTTAGCACCTAACATTGCAATTGCCTCCTTTAATGTTGTGTAAATCTCCTCCATGTCATTTGAAGAGGCAATTGTGTCCACAATTGGAGCCCAGAATCTTTGTCTTGGCTTGGGTCAAGGTTCTATTGCTGCTTCTTCTTGCTACTTCAGCCGTCATTGAGAAACACTGAACTTGTACCAGAGAAGTTCAAATAAGAAAAAGAAACAGTATCAGCAAGGATGGATTGAAACAGTCAGCCATGTACAGGAAATATATCATCTACATTTTTATTTTTATTTTTATTTTTTAACAGAATTCCCATATACTGGTGGCATTTTTTGAAACTATATGAATGGTTAATGGATCTTTCATTTGAAAAGGATAAACCTATAGTCAGCCAGATTGTTGGGCAACCATATTTGATTTTTCAATGTCTATACCATTGTTCCCCATTCATTCGCCAAAGTTCACTGCAAGGTTCTGAAAAGCGTTGCGTCGCCATGTGACGGCGGTATGTGATTCTTGATTCTTGAGGTGTAAAGGTCAGAGTGTAACGATTCTGATAACGAACCGTGGATTTTTTATTTTTCGCACAATTTGAAAAAAAATTTACCGACATATATTTTTTTTCCATGATCATATTTATTGGGTTAAAAATAAATATTGATCAATTTTTGTAAATTTTTAAGTATGATCCAATATATTTCATATTTTTAAATCACTATAAACTGAGTTTTTTACATTTTATTTTAATAATTAATGACTTTATATTATACAAAAAATTAATCACTAACTATTATATATAAGATAAACAATGACAAAAGTAAGAGAATAAATAAGAGCCTAAATATATATATATATATATATGTACATATTTTAACCAAGCCAAATAAATAATGACCACACTTATTATTATTATTATTTTCAAACAATATATAGATAGACACATACAAACAAAATGGTTTAGTGATAGCAGCTGAATAGAATAGCATAGGTCTTACAGTTTCAACAAATCAATAACATGTTCTTCATCTTCCTTCTTCTCTCTCTATCTCTTGTTCCTCTATTTTCTCTCTTTATCTTCCCTCTTCCCCCATTTTTAGCTTTTTTTTTGCGTTTTTTCAAAAGAAATAGTTTGGAACCGTTAGGTAACGGTGCGTAATAGGCCGTCACAACTGTTACGGCATCGTTACGACCGCTACGGCTGACACACCTGTAAATCTCAATCACACTGCAAAAGCGGCCGTAACGGGTAGCGGTAACTGCCAAAACCGTTACGTAACGGCATTACGTAACGGTTGCGGCCGCTTTTTAAAACCTTGGTTCGCTGTCATCAATTACAAAATACAAGTTAAATGTATTTATAGGAAATGCATTCTACTATAGATTGGAAATATATAGGATCTCTTCTATAATGACATGGAAGTGGAAATGTTTTTAATGATTAAGCCAACTTATAGGGTTTTTCTTTGTTGTTGATGTTGAAATGATAAAACCACAAAGTGTCACACCATTTTATATTATATTTTTATGTTATATATTATTTACTAATAACAATAATATGTAGGGTAAACTACCAATAGGTCTTACTTTTGGGACTTATTACCCATTAAATCTTATTGATAAATTTATTAAGTAATAAAGATAAATTTATCAGTCTTTTATTTTTATAAATAAATTTATAGTTATAAATTTATCAGTCTCTTTGTTTTTATGAATAAATTTGTAGTGATAAATTTATCAGTCTCTTATTTTTATAATGTTAAATTTATTAGTTAGGACCTGTAAGTAAATAAGTCTAGTTAATAGGATTGATTGGTAAGTACCCCTAATCTGTACACATCTCTTGCTTGGTTCCCACATTGGAATCGTCTCTACACTTTCCACTTTTGGAGGAAATCCAATTTTTCACTTTCCCTAAAAGCAATTAGGTTCAGATTATTTGTTTGTTTCCCACATCGAAATCTTTAGTATTTATTGAAGCTCTCACCTTCTACAAATAGAGGAGAGCTTTCTTTATTTCTTCAAGCTTCTATCTATTGGAAGTCCTTCTTTGAGAATATCCATGAGATGGAGCTTCTAGTTCTTTATAATGGGTTCTTGAAAACAGCTTAGATGTAGGCTCTCTTCTTTTCTGTTTGTTTTCTTTCGGATTTCTGGGTTAAGGTTCTTGTTGGAAAAACACCTAAGGAATAAGCCTTAGTATTGTTTTCTTTCATATTTTATGGGTTAAGGTTCTTGTTGGGAAAACATCTTTCATATTTTATGGGTTAAGGTTTTTGTTGGAAAAACATCTAAGGAACACAACCTTAGTATTGTTTTCTTGATTAGACATATTATCTTGGAGATAAAATTTCCAATAATCTTTTCTGTATAACAGAGGGGAAATTACAATCTTAAAGAAAGCGTCCTGCCTATAATTCTATTCAATTTGTTTATTATACAACAATTAATAGTGCTATTCTTGTAGATTGCTATCACGTAGAATTTAGATGCTATAAATCACGGATACTTCTAGATGCTATAAATCACGGATACTTCTAGACAGGAGGCATTTCCATTTTTGCATAGCATTAGAGTATAATTGTTAAGATAAATACAAGAAAAAAAAAATTCAATGCTTTGGTTACTTTCTATAGAAGAAAAAACAGTAAAATTAAAGTACTACCATACTTCCTCAGAATCTATCTAATTACTACATCCTTAATGAGTCATATATGTGTCCCATATCCGTAACTATACTTTTTAGAAAGCAAATAATAATCATATTAAATCATATTTCAATAATTAAACAAGTAAATTTGCATACAAGTGTGAAAGAGGAAAAACATAAGGACAATACAAATTGTTTGTACTTGATGATATTAAAATGAAATTTATATAGGACCTACTAAAAAAAGTAAAGTAGTTGTTGCGGGATCTTAAACAAATACCTAATTTCTTAAAAATAGATTCTTACCATTCTTTGAGTTTATGTATAATACAGTAGTAAAAATTATAAACATTTTTTTTTTTTTTTTTTACAAATGTATCTTAGCCATACCCCTATCTTATTTTCTTAGATTTTGTTATATCTCCTTGACCATATCATATCATATATTCTTAGTATCTCGTATGTATATCAGTACTTCATAACTTACATGCCAAGGACCATTATGGCCATTGGACATTGCTTTAAGACCCCAATTAGAGGAGGCCTCATATTTTGTACTCAATAGTTTTAAGTTATATATACTTCAAAGCTTTTGACTTTTCACTAACCATTACAAAAAAAAAAAGCAGCTAAAGAGTATATTACTAATAATAATTTGTTAAGCTAGAAATAAGATTGTTAAAAAAACAAATGTAGTTATGCATCATATCAGTATTTAGCTATTGCTATACAAAGTCAATTTTTTACACACAACTGCAGCACGTGGCACTAAGGCTTGGGAGGTGGTGGACAGTGACAAGAAGGCGGTAAGAGGGGGTTGTTAAGTTAGGATTATGGTTTTGACATAGGTTAAATAAAGAAGATGAAGTGAAAAGCAACATAATATTCTCTCATTTGAATTCAACTTTGACTTCATTTGTTTTTCCTATCCAATTTGGATAGAAAAATTAACATTTGAACTTTAGTTCAAAACTACATGAGGGTTTTTTATCAAAATAAACTATAGATGGTAAAGTGCTTGAGCCTTAGAATATAAGGGGGGTAAAGTAAATTTTTCCAATCATTTTTTCCTTTCTTTAGCTGATCCCATTTGATAGGATTTAAGGTTTGGTTTGATTTGGTTTAGTTTAGTTATTTTTCCTTTTCTTTCCTATTTTTATTTTTATTTTTGTTTTTGTAGATATGGGTAAAGTAAGTTTGCTTCCTTGATTGAAAAAAATATATATAATAAAAAATAAACCTCTACAAATGCAGGGTGGTCAACCACATTGGCAATTATAATAAATTTATGTGACATACTCTATCTCTCTCTCTCTCTCACACACACATATATATATATATATATATGTGTGAAGAAAGAGAGAGAGCAAATTCATATTTTGTCATTATCCAAATTTAGTGAAACTTGACTATCTGATCAGAAGATAGAAATTTCACTATTTAAAAACAAAGAAAATAGTGAAATGATTTGTAATTTTAGGAAAAATTAGAGAAACATCCCTCTCCAACTTTGTGTATTAGGAGAGAGGTTCAAAATATTTTTTTTATTAGCTAAGATCCCTCGATGAAATTTCTCTATGTGAAAATTGAAATTTCTCTATGTTGGGGCCGAAATTTCTTAGAGTCAAATTTTTTCTGTGAAAATGTTGAAAACTCATAACTACTATGAAAATATTATATGCCATTTATCTTATAAAATCTTAATATCAGGGATCTTTAAAAAAATTCCTATTTTTTATTATTTTTTTAAATCAACCAAATATAACAATATATATTTTGACTGAATAATTATTCTATTCTATTCCATTATAAAGAATCAAACACTACTTTAAAGTGATAGGATTAAGAGTTTGAGAGTTGAAAAGTAAAATAATTATTGTACCTTCAACTTTTATAAAATTAAATCTGAATCTTCCGTAAAATCACTTCAAGATCAATGTAGAAAAATCCATCAAGACTCGCTGGAGGCTTTCCACGGAATCTCCTGTTCCAAAAATCAAAAGATCAAAGGTTCTGCCTTTTAGTTCAAGATCAATGTAGAAAAAAGGTTTGAGAGGAACAACCAAATGTAAATAAATACATAAAATGAAGAAAAATAAAAGGCACACAAGTCATAAGTTTAATTTTAAAATTTTTGGAATAATAGTTCCAAATTCTATTTTTTTGGGCCAAAAGAACAAAATAATTTGAAGGATTATATTACCCTACTTATCTGTCTATTTGTCCACTGTCCAACTAACTCTCCAAGTGTCAACTATTTATCCACGTGTCATTCCTTTATTTGTCTACATGTCCCCTATTTGTCCCTTAATCTATCCATATGTCCATATCACCACGAGCAAGGATCCCCTCCTTGCATTTCCTACTTGCAAGCCCATTAGGCCCACTTTTAGGCCCAATTTTGATAATATGAACCGTTTATATTTTAAGATTTGTTCAGTATATCATACATGTAAAAAATCAAATTGATCGGATATCAGAAAGCATGTGTTCAGAAAACTGTTTATTAAATTTTTTAAAAAAATAGTTCTTAGTTCGAGTTTTCCGAACACATGCTTTTTGATATCAAGGAGGAAATGCAATGAGGGGATCATGATTCATACCACCACCACCACCACCAGCAGTCGGCAAGGCAATGATCCAGCAATAGTGAGATAAAAATAGGGAAAAAAAAAATTCTTCAAAACAATAATTTATCTTTCTTACCAAATAATTTCATTAGTCATGTTCTTATCTCCATAAAAAATCATTTCTAAGACCCAATGCATGATCCCATAGAAATAGACATATCCCCAATAAATTCAAAAAAGAAAATAAGGATTTGGATTATAAAAAAAAAAAAGGCGTAAATTACATTGACGTGGTGTCAGTGAAAAATATTTAGAAAACATCACAAATATTAATAATTAATATCATAAATTTTTTCATTAATATATAATAATTTTTTAAAAACAACCCTGAGCAATAATTCCCCCTTTAAAAAATGGTGAAAATCCAAAAATTTTGTTAGATTATAATTTTCAATTATTATTATTTTTTAGAACTACAAAATAGTCGTAAAGGCATCAAATTCTGTTAAACTCTAAACCAGAACATCGATATTCAAATATCAAATGAATCAATCCAAAGCATCAATTCGTGACGCATATAATAAACTTATGAATTTTAGAATCCTAGTAATTAATCGATGCCTATTATCTAGATCAGAAAAAAGAGAAAGCAACACTGAAGGAACCAAAAAAAAAAAAAAAAAGAAAAGGGAATATACCTTATCTATGCGTTGAATGCAAAGCAACTGGAATCGGAAACAAAAGCCACTGGAATTTCGGTTATAATTTGTATGTTTCTGAAGGAAAATGGGTGGTGGGTGAAGGAGAATTAGGTAATCAGAGATGGCTCTCCTCTTACTTCAGCCAACAACATACACAAACAAGGACTTAATTCTGATCCAAATGATTTTTCTTTTAAAAGAAAATGAAAGAAAATTAACAATCAAAATAGGAAAAGTAGCATTCATACTGGTTTTAGGGTCCACATTGCAGAGCGCGCCATTGCTGACTTGGGGAAGTCTAGTTATCTTTTGAGAAGTTTATTGGCGTGCACGATCAGCGTCAGGGATGCTTTACATGTATTGTAATTGTTGGAGAAAATAGAATCATGATTTTTTTTTGTTATTTATTGGGAAGCATAAGGAGCATATTAGTTTTTGATTGATGAGGATCACCGCCATCTGACTCCTCAAAACCAATCAATAATTTTTCCTTTTGCACCGATCAAAAAAAAAAAAAAAAATTCCTTTTGCAGACCTCACTTGTGAATCAGTTTAGTTTTTAGTTTGAGCAAATATCATTTTACCCCAATCTTTCATGCATTTTTCAATTTGATCTCCAAATTTTTTGATCAATACCTAAATGTTACACAATTAACCCGTTAATATACACTTTATTAGTCTATTTATTTGTATTATTTTATAATTTTGTGTGATTTTATGTATTTATATATATTTTAAATATTTGTACATAAATTTTATAAATAATATATTTTAATGTTATATTATAAAATAGAATAAAAAATAATAAAATAATAAAAAAAATTCAGTGATTCACCCCACCGTCATATCCATCCAACATCATCATTATATATCTAATAAGAAAAAGAAAAAGAAAAAGAAAAAGAAAAAAAAAAAAAGAGAAAGACAATTGGTCTGCCAACTTTCATCTAATGATTGTTTATTTTATTATTTGCTTTTGTTTTGCAGGTTTATAAATTGAGGAGCTCGGGTGAGGCACGAACACAGAAAGGGCGAGGACAGCAAGAGAGTTGGGAAGAATAATTAGTGAGAGTGCAGAGAGTGTTTCTTTTGTAGAGTGATAATTTCACAATTTTGTGGAACTAATTTTCTAATCTTAGGGTTAAGATGAAACCCTAATCAAGTGATTAGGGTAGTTTGTATTTAATTTTGTAGAATTTTAATTGATTTGGGTACTATTGTATGAGTTAGATTTTTATGCAAATATTATTTTATCAAACTATGTGTTCATAAATACATATTATACAAATGATTTTCATGCTTGTGTAATAAAATTGTTAGACGAGTCATAGTGCATCAACCTTAGTTTAACGGTAACGATTCGTACTAAGCGAAGATGATTCATAACTTTCTAATTTTAAAACAAAAATCTTTTTAAGTGATGTGTCCTGACCAAGACACATCGAATTACCTGTTTCAATGATTTTCTACAATCTAAATACGAATAATTCCCAATTATAAGATTAATGGCGAATTCTAAGCTCTAAGGTTTCCTTTTATTATTTTCCATCTTCTAGTCAGAAATCTTTAAATTAAAGTCAATTTTCATAATTTTTGTGGTTTGACATCCGTTCTGAACCGCTATACTTCGGAGTAGTGGTTATTACTTTGTTTTAATTAATATATTTTGGTGTGCAAACGACCATACCACTTCCTATAATATCAATTTACCCCTTAAACTTTTGAAACTTTAATCGATTTGGTCTCTACCATTACATTTCGTCTATAATCAAATGGAACTTGCTAACGTGATACCAAATTTCATTTTGGAATTTCATTTTACCTCTCAAACTATACCTTAAAAATCAATTAGTCCCCCAAATATTTTTATCTCAAAAACGAAAATTTTAAATTTTAAATTTTAAATAAAGAAATTGAGTATTAGTGATGTTGAGTATTCTTTAGATGCTAATTGAATTTTAAATTTTTTTTCTCACTCAATTTTGAAATTACTATTAGTCGATCAATTCTATTGAAATTAATTCGGGAAATAAACTAGTTACAATTCTACGCGCACACACATAGAGTAGCTAAGAAATTTTCAGCTTAATAAGTTTTTCCAGGATTGACTTGAGATAATTTGAGACCTATGAAGCACAAGTATGTGTATGAGTATTGGTACTAGTACGATACATGTACGTCAATATGGTAAGATCCAAAAAAAGTAAGATAAGGGTACAGTTTGATACGTTTGTAAAAAAATATTAATTTTGAAGTAATACAAAAATTGATTAAATAGTTTAATTTGTTAAGATCCAACATACAATTGACATTTAATGCCAAAAGTATAGGTATAAGATAAACCAAAATGTTATTATATTAAATAACTTACAAACAATAATTTAATTTTAAAATCATACTAAGTATAAAACTAAAATGAAAAAAGAAGTTAGTAAAAGAAATTTTATTTTATAATAACAGAAAACATTGTTTCGATTGAGGTATGGCACAATTATGTTGAACAAATTTCCTAATCACTTTATTACAGTTTCATCTTAATTATAAGATTAGGAAATTAGTTCCACATAATTGTAGAACTATCACACTACAAAAGAAACACTCTACACTCTCTCACTAATTTTTCTTCCTAGCTCTCTTGCTATCCTCTTCCCCTCCGTGTGTCCATGCCTCACCCGAGCTCCTCAATTTATAAACCTGCAAAACAAATCAAATAATAAAATAAACAATAATTAGATGGAAGTGGCGGACCAACTTTCTTTCTCCTTTTTCTTTTCTTTTTCTTTTGTCTTTTCTTTTTCTTTTGATTATTATGTATATCAATAATGATTCATCCCATTAATTTGGGAGCATTAATTGACCACTAATGAGGTGGATATTCAAAAAAAAAAAAAAAACACAAGGGCAAAACATCCCATCATGTGGGACCCACCACTTTAGAGCTATTAGTGCTCCTCTTTTTAGTAATCTCACTCATTTTTGTATATAATGATGATGATGGATGGATATGACAGGGTGAATCACCGTAAGATTTTTATTTTTTATTTTATTTATAATATAATATTAAAATATATTATTTATAATAATTTATGTACAAATGTTCAAAATATGCATAAATACATAAAATCACACAAAACTATAAATAATATAAATAAATAGACTAATAAAATATATATTAATCAAAAAGTTTGGAGATCAAATTGAAAAACGCATGAAAGGTTAGGATAAAACGATATTTGCGCGAACTAAAAACTAAATTGATTCGGACAGGCAAGATCTGCAAAAGGAAAAATTATTAATTGGTCTCGAAGAGTCACGTGACGGTGATCCTCACCAATCACAAACCATTATGCTCCCTTATATTTTTCAATCACCCAACACGAAATCGTAAGTTCTATTCTCTCCACTAATTACAATGCATATAAAGCGTCACGTGATGCTAATCATGCACCAACCAATAACGTCTTAAAAGATAACTAGACTTCCCCAAGTTAGCAATGGCGCTCTCTGCAATGTGGACCCTAAAACCAGTATGAGTGCTACTTTTCCTATTTTGATTGTTAATTTTCTTTCATTTTCTTTTAAAAGAAAAATCATTTGGATCAGAATTAAGTCCTTTTTGTGTATGTTGTTGGCTGAAGTAAGAGGAGAGCCATCTCTGATTACCTAATTCCCCTTCACCCACCGCCCATTTTCCTTCAGAAACATACAAATTGTAACCGAAATTCCAGTGGCTTGTTTTTCCGATTCCAGTGGCCTTGCATTCAACGCATAGATAAGGTATATTGGCTCTTTTATTTTTATTTTTTTTTTGTTCCTTCAGCGTTGCTTTCTCTTTTTTCTGATCTGGATAATAGTTATCAATTAATTACTAGGATTCTAAAATTCATAAGTTTATAAAATGCGTCATGAATTGATGCTTTGGATTGATTTCTAAAAAAAGAAAAAAATAATTCAAAATTATAATCTAACAAAATTTATGGATTTTCACCAGTTTTTTAAGGGGGAATTATTGCTCAGGGTGGTTTTTAAAAAATTGTTATATATTAATGAAAAAGATTATGATATTAATTATTAATATTTGTGATGTTTTCTACTTTCTTGTAAATACATTTCATTGACACCATGTGAGTGTATTCCCTCCCCCCCCCCCCCCCCCCAACACACACACACACACACACACATTTTTAATCCAAATCCTTATTTTCTTTTTTGAATTTATTGGGGATAAGTCTATTTCTATGGGATCATGCATGGGGTCTTAGAATTGATTTTTCATGGAGATAAGAACATGACTAATGAAATTATTTGGTGAGAAAAATAAATTATTGTTTTGAAGAATTTTTTTTTTCCCTATTTTTATCCCACTATTGCTGGATTATTGCCTTCTGACTAGTGGTGGTGGTAATATGAACAGATGGATAGATTAGGGGACAAATAGGTGATATGTGGACAAATAAAGGGATGACACATGGATAACTAGTTGACACTTAGAGAGTTAGTTGGACAGTTGACAAATAAACAGATAAGTAAGGTAATATGATCTTTCAAATTCTTTTGTTATTTTGGCTCAAAAGAATAGAATTTCGAACTATTATTCCAAAAAAAATTTAAATTAAACTTATGACTTGTGTGCCTGTTATTTTTCTGCATTTTATGTATTTATTTATTTATGGTTTTTCCTCTCAAACCTTTTTTCCCCCAACAAATCTTGAACTAAAAGGCGGAACCTTTGATCTTATGATTTTTGGAACAAGAAATTCCGTAGAAAGCCCCCAACGTGTCTGAATGGATTTTTCTACATTGATCTTGAAGTGATTTTGCAGAAGATTGAGATTTAATTTTACAAAAGTTGAAGGTACAATAATTATTTCACTTTTTAACTCTCAGACCCTTAACCCTATTTTGGTTCTTTAGAATGGAATAGAATAGAATAGAAGAATAATTATTCAGTCAAAATATATATTGTTATTATTTGGTTGATTTAAAAAAATAAATAAATAATATATTATAAATGAAATTATCATTTATCATTGTAAGGGAATTATTATTACATAGGTGAGCTTAAAGTAAAAAGAATTTTTTTTAAGATCCCTGATATTAAGATTTTATAAGATAAAAGACATACAATATTTTTATAGTCGTTGGGGTCCGTCACCATTTTCATAGAGAAAATTAGACTCCGAAGAATTTGTGCCTGACTAAGAAATTTCAACCCCGACATAGAGAAATTTCAAAATTTCTCTGGTATGATCACATAAAAATTTCATCGAGGAACCTTAGCTAATAAAAAAAACATCTTGGACCTCTCCTACTATACAAAGTTAGAGAATGATGTTTCATTAATTTTCTCTAATAATAATTATTATTATTATTATTTATTTATTTATTATTTTGATTGCTTGTTTTTCATTGACTCTACGTTGTGAATGGCAAAGAAAAGTCATATATATTGGTCGTTCCCTTGTCTTCTTTGATTGGTTTCCATTGCTCATCATTATTAGCATTTGTTTCTGAAGCAGCAGAAGTGAGTTTCTGGGATTGGTAAGGTTCAATTGGGATCCTGTCGCATGTAAATATTTCTTTCCTTCATTCCTCTTGCTTTGCTTTTATTTTGCATTTGAAGTTTGGTCATCAATATTTTATTTTACTTTTATTTTTTTTAGAAAAGACCTTAAAAGGAAGTGAACCAAGCTTGCATAAATACCGTGTCTAATCCTGATCTTCAAACACTTTTGCTGTGAAAAGTCCCTAATAAGTGCATAATATCTTAAATTTGAAGTGGTGCAACTATGGAAATTATGCAACATTTCTAGTCTCAAGACCCTTACATTGTATTTGGTAGGGAGATTTAAGAAGGGATTTGGAAAGGAAAAGAGAAAGGAAAAAGGAAAAAGATAGATAAAATATGATTAAAATTTACTTACATTTCATCTAATTTCATACACATTTTCATTTCTTTTTCTAAATCTTTTCTCAAATTTCTTAACCAAACACAGCGTTAGAATTTGGTCAAGAAGCCTAGATCTCCCAAAAGTTTCCACCCTTCTCTTATAATTCACTCCTAACCTCCCAAATTTTTCCATCTTTCTCTTATAATTCACTCTCAACTGTTAGATCATATAAAAATTTTGACGTACATAAATTTTATGACATGATTTAATAATTGAAAATCCATTAACACAAGAAACATCATGCATAATGATGCAAACCTTTCTGATCTCGAGGATGTCAGGATTTCGCTAAGAATCCTTTATGTCCCAAATTCTTCCATCCCTGTTTGCAATTATTATGTATCATCATGTCTTAATAAACTTTTAGTTATTAAATCATATATTAAAATTTATAATCTAACAATTGAGAAAAAAATGTCCGTGTTCCAGCATTTATTTATTTATTTATTTATTTTGTTTTTATTGAGTAAATAAAAGAACATGGTCCATAATTCAAGGTTTTTTTTTTTTAAAATAATGATGCACCTATGAAAATTATGCAACTTTTCCGATCTCGAGAATCTCAGGATTTCGGTAAGAATCGTTTGTCTCCCAAATTCTTCCATCCCTGTTTGCAATTATTCTGTATCATCATGTCTTAATAAGCTTTTAATTATTAAATCATGTATTAAAATTTATAATCCAACAATTGAGAAAGAAAGATCCGTGTCCCAGGATTTTTTTTTTTTTTTTTTTGAGTAGATAAAAGAACCTGGCCCATAATAGTTGAAGTTTTTTTCTGAATAATAAAATAATAGGTCATGATTGATCTGATATACAAAATAGTAAGCAATTCTTCTTATTATTACTCCAAACCAATAAATAAAATATGGGAAATCGTATGATACACCCTCTTTTGGGTGTATATGACCCAGTTATAATATTTGTGATTTTTAGTTATGATATATTATGGTATTAGTTATAATTTTGTTATAATTTAGTTATACACATTGCGTTATTAATTATAATTCATTAGGATATTGATTACGACATTATTTTAATTATAATCTAAAAGTTTTAGTTATACTTTATGTGGTGGTTTAGTTATGATTGAAATTTTTTTTTTTTTTTTCATTATAATTGAAAATGATTTAGTTATGACATTCGTGATGATCAACTTTTTATTAAAATGAGCGTGCTTGCGTGGAGGTTGGTGTAAAAGGGGAGTTGGAGGAGCTTGTTGCCATTCTCTCTCTATAAATGGTAAGGGCTTTCTTTATTCAATTGAAAGTTTTGGTTTCCAGTTTTATTTTTCTTTCTATATAGTTTTATGTTTTAAATAGAGAAATAAAAAAATTACTTGGCATAAAAAAAATTTAAAAGTGTACGATACCAAATCTCATCTTTACTTTATGAGTGCTGCAATTAGTACTTCAACTAATACTTTGGAACCCTTCATTTCTTTAGACTCCCACCTACAAAATTCAAATTTTTAAAAATTTTCAAACAACCCCCCAAATAATACTAAAAATATTATTTTAAAAATATCACACCCACCAAAATGCTTAATCCTTAGCACTCCCCCTAAAATCTTTTATCTCCCAAAACCCTTTACTGTTGAACTCTCATTGTCAAACTCAAGTTTTCTCTTACCATCAATTGTTGAACACTTATCGTTGAACTCAAACTTTTTCTCACCGTCGACAAAGCTTCGCCGTTGATCTCAGTCCATCATCAATCTCTCTCGTCAATTTCTGGTATTGGCAATCTCCCTGCCAACAATTTCCCTCACAACCGATCTTTCACCACTGACCTTTCTTTGTTGTTGATCTCTTTGCTGCCATGTTCGGACATGTGTGTCACCAAACATTATAAAAACGTAAAATTTTGTTTCTATGAACAAGTTTGACCCATCAAAATTTAACAAATACATATAATATGCATCAACCAATTTGATTAATAAATAAACTAAAGTTCATTGCACAACCAAAATATAAGTACGCATTAAGATTACATTCAAAGTGCCAAACATATGAATAATGTTCTGTTAGACATTGCCGAACTAAAACTTTTAATTCGGTCCTTTGTTGCAATTTTTTTGGCATATGTTAGGGAGTGTAGTACCAGAAGAAAAAAAAAAAGGTCGAACCGTTTACATCATTTTTGGGGGAGATTAAATTACTTACAATTGTCCCATAAAACTGAAGTTTATGGGAAGCCAATGATGAATTGCCACATCAGCATCTCACATCAAATTTTCACTCATCTACCTTACATAATTATTGCCTCCCCCTTCTTCTCTCTTCCTTCTATAAACCCTATGGTCATGTTTGTTTTGCTGATTAGGGTGTGGGCTTGGAGTAGTATAGAGATAGGTCCCACAAAAACTTGTTTGTTTGCTTTCTTATTGAGTGAGACTGCTACTCCACCTAGAGTATTACTCTCACACCCTAACCGGATTACCTTTCCCTTAGATGAGCTGGGATTGAAAAATCAATCCCCTGGCTTAGAGATTGGGATACAATTTTGTCCTCAATTTTTGTATATACATATATATGTATTTGGCAGCAAGGAAATAGCAGGAAAGACACAAATCTGGCGGCAAAGCAATGGCGGGAAATCTTGGCCCATATAACCTAATGAAAGGTAAACGGAACTACTCTCATTTTGTAAAGTCACGCCCTTTCCATTATCGCATTGTATGAGAAGAAGACGTTCACCACTTGAAATTCCACCTAGTGGGTTATTGTTCTTGCCCTTATTAGAAAGAGGATTTTTCCCAGAGGAAAAATCGGGTTAGAATTAAAGTCGTACAATGGTGCATCCTTCAGGATGCAGGTCAACGTGTGACAATCCTAACTTTTGAGCAACCTGTTGTACGTGACCTCTGACAATTAGGCTTCATCCACCAGTATCCTGTTGACGGTAAATTCTCCAATTTGCAAGGTTACCACTAAGGCGTCACTGTGTGGATGTTGAATTCACAACAAGTCTTCATCGGAAAACGAGATCCTTACTTCTAAAGAACATATTCTCTTTGCGGAGCCTTCGGACAAGGCCATCACTTCTCTTAAGTGTGCCGACCTTCTGATCTCTCTCCTGACTTGATTTATCTATTTCCTTAAGGGGATCAAATATATCATGTTGATGGTTGCAATTGGCTAGGTGTTTTCTTCCTTGTCTCCGTGCTTTTTTTTGTGGTCTGCAGAATGATCAACGAAGTTCGTAAATGACTGTTCTGTATTAACTCTTCTAGGAATTGCTTCAGTGCCTTGTAATCTTTGGTGAGGTGTCTACAGTCCTTGTGGTAGGAGCACCACAACCTTCGATTTTGAAGAGATGGGTTTCCGATCATTTTTGGGGGCCACAAGAAGTAGGGTTCATTCTAGATTTTCATCAGTATCCGATATATCGGCTCTACGAAAGTGGTAACCACTGCTCTGAAGGCTTCCTTTTGTAGCTTAAGCTATTTGGCGATTACATCTGACTCCTTCTTTTAGGATCATAAGCTTTCCTTCCTTCTTTCTACGGAGTTTTCGGCAGAAGGTATGCGGGCTTTAGTTCTTCGGATCTTCGTAGATCGTCTTTGATCTTGCAATGTTGCTCTACTTGGCTCATTAAGCTACCCACATCAGTGAGAGGCTTCTTAATCAAGGATTGATGAAGCTTATTGGTCAACTGCAAGCCTAGCTTAAATGAGGCAACCGCTAGCTGGTCATTACAGTTGTCGATCTCATTATAAGCTGTCTAGTATTTGCTGGCATAATCTTATAGACTCTCTATTTCTTTCTTCTTCATGGAAAGGAGCACGTCCACCTCCTTCAGTGGTCGGCTATTAGTAATAAACAATGAAATGAATGCCTGTTGAAGCTGCTTCCAGCTGTTGATTGATCTGGCTTCCAGCTTGTAGTACTATCGAACAGTCATCTCTCACAAGCTTAAGGAGAACATTCTACACATGATTGGTCCATTGTTGCTCCATAAGGTCATAGCCTGCGTGTAGTGCTAGATATGGTTGGTCGAATCTCCTTTGTCGTTGTACAGGCTACACTTCAAATGAGTAAATCTCTTCGGCAGATCAACGCTCTCAATTGCTCAAGAGAATGGGGAGGCAATTTTCTATGTAAAAAGCTTTCTCTGAATTCTCTTGCACGTTGGTCGAGCTAGCTCCTTAGGTCGCTTTTCTGGTGCTCTAGTGAGTCATCTCGTTTGGCAACTTGGCGATTCTTTTCTGTTTGATCAAGATGGCTGCTGGCAGTTTGACCGGTGGCCTCCTGGGAGACAACCCTCTTTTGTCGAGCTCTTCATACTTTGGTTGTCTTTCTTTAGGCTTTTGGTCCCCTCCAAGCTATTCATAACTCTTTCTTGAGAGCCTCGACCTAAGCTAGAAGCTTCTGTTTGATCAAGATGGCTGCTGGCAGTTTGGCCGGTGGCCTCCTGGGAGACAACCCTCTTTTGTCGAGCTTTTCATACTTCGGTTGTCTTTCTTTAGGCTTTTGGTCCCCTCCAAGCTATTTGTAACTCTTCATTGAGAGCCTCGACCTGAGCTAAAAGCTTATCTACAAGTTGGATTTACTAGTTATCGTTGTCTGGTGAGGGAGTTACTCTTCCCGAATCCACTAGTGCTATTTTCTAGTCGTGGCCAAAATTTTGACTGAGCGTATTGCCTACCAAAGTATTCTAATGATCACTTGGTATCTCTTCTAGAGAGGTATGAGCACTTATCTTCTCGTCGTTCCCACAGACAGCGCCAATTGTGGAAGGTAGAATTCTTCTCCACAAGGAAAGCGAGATGACGTGTCCCTTTCTTTAATCTATCAAGAGAAACCAAAACGTTAGTGATCACCCCTGACTAGGATTGGTCGAGAGGACCCTCCGATAGTTAAGTTAGAATACTATTTAGCTATGAATATTGTATTTTAAAAGGGTTCTGGAATACCTCTGGTCTGTCTTCTTTACTTCACCTACTTTGCCTCTATAGTTTTTCTGACTTAAATCTCATCCGTTAGATTAATGTTTGATCTAAGGGTATTACCCGTTCCTCGCTTTGGTCGGGCAAGTGGTCAAGTTGTTTTTGTCTTTGATCTTTGGATCATCCTCCTATAGATAGTTTAGATTATGTCAGATGTTAGTGGCCAGCTTGCCAAGTGATATGTTCTTTGATTCAGGTTGATCGGACGAACTTACCATCTAGTAGGCCCAACCAATACTCCTGTATTTATTGCTTTGATATTTCTACTGTTGGATGAAAATGAATTTGATGTTTCTCCTACATTCTGTTGATTCCATTCTACAAGAAGATCTTTACTTTCCATTACTCGTCATGCTCGTCATGCTCTTAGCCATGAGTCATTGAAATGCCAGTTGTCTCTAATGGGCTCCTTATAAATTCATTTGGGCCTTTCCTTTCTTTTGGGCAACTTTGCCTAATTGCTTCAAGCTTAGGCCAATATTTTACCCCTCCACATATCCTATCATTGTAATGCCCCAAAATTATCATCCAGTTTATAATTAAATCCATCAAATATTTTCCAATGAATACCATTAAAGAACAAAATCTTCCACTGAAAATAATCTCTTTATCATGGTACTATTCCGAGTGAAATAAACATCATTGTCCATTAACATACAATTATGAATGATAACAGTTCAGAGGATAAAAGAAGCAAAAATAAAGTTCCCTAAAGGCATACACATTTTCAAGGATAGTCCTTGATTGTACAAAAATAGACATTCACTCCCAAACCACAAAATAGCTTTAAAGCTTCAACAAGTAACATCCAGTGAGCCTTCGTGCTCTAGTCAAAACAGATCCATCGCCACGTCTTTTTGGCGAAATCACACCATCATTTCTTGACATGTTGTTAGTGGAGGGAGAGGGAGGGAAGGGGGTAATGCCCAATAGGAATACATTTAACAGAATATATAAATAATCAAGATGCATATGATCATGCCATGCATTTTTTACAAAATGTATAAAAAAAAAATTTCTTTTAAAACCAAAAATGCTCAATGCATAATTTCCATTCAAAATCTCATGCACAACCATAAGGTGGTAAATATGCTATGACGTCTTAAGCAAGACCTGCAAACCATACATACATATATAGATTTATGTACTAAAAATATTTTCACATTTATTGACTCTAAAAATGGCAGGGCAATGGGCACCCAAAACCTTTCCTTTCCACATTTGTCGATGGCGAGTTCGTGAACACCCAAAACCATGTTTTTCCACATTTGTCGACTCTAAAAACAGAGGGCTCGTGGACACTCAAAAACCTTTTCCCATATTCGTCCAGTGATGTGCACAAGATAGGACAATTGGGCACCTTGACTCCCCGCACGGGTACCAATTACAACACATAACCCATTATCAAAGACCCGACTCAACTACTCAAACTCATACGCTATTTATCCCCTTCCAACACTTTCCAAACATCCACACAATTATAGGATCACAAGAGAAATTATGCTGCACATGATGCATGAGTTTTCAAATCTAATTTCCCTAAGGTTTGCTCAATTCACAACAACATTTAATAATATCAACAACACAAGGATTTCTCCAATCTCAAAATTTCCACAATCTCAACATTTATCAATCTCAATAAAAATATCCAAGAAAATTCAAAACCTTATGTCTCAACCCTATTGTCGTAATCATTCATCAAATTTCGGGGTTTAGGAGTCAATTTGGCCAAACTCATTATTAAGTCAAATTTGAAAACTAGCGCTTTGGAAAATTTGGAGCTTTCCCTTCCTTTGCATTTAAAGAGTCAATATTCATCACCAACAACAATAATCAACAAGAAACATTTATAATCTTTCCCAAAAACATTAGGTATAAGCCGTTTTGTTTATCAAACCCATTTTATATAGCAAAATCATCTCGTACATCTATATAACTAACAAAATACGACATATATACCTCAAATCGTAGATATACTAAAGTTCTATTTGATAAAGTTGAAAACTGAAAAATGTTTTATTCCTTTAAATTATTCTTTTATTTACAGTTATTTATCCCAAAAAAAAAAAAGTTGAAAACTGAAAAATGAACACTGAAAATTAAGTATTGAAAACTGAATGCTGAATTTTTTAATTTGAAAAACTGTTTAATAAAAATTTAAGTGTTGAATTAAAAATAAGTTGATTGATATGTATAAAATCAATTTTGAAATTTATTATTTTGAAATTATATATTTTAATTTTTATATTGTGATGATGGTGGTGGTGGTGGTAGTGGTGACAGTAGTGGCAGTGGCATGGTGGTGGTGGTGGTGGTGGTGGTGGCCATAGCGGTAGTCGCAATGGCATGGTGGTTGTAGTAAATGATGGTAGTGTTTATGACAATAAAGACAATGGCGATGAAAGTAATGGTAGTAGTGACAGCAACGATGGCGGTGGTAGTGCTGGCAATAGCATGCTGGTGGTGGTGGTAGTAGTAGCAGTAGCAGTAGTGATGGTGGTGGTGGTGGCATGATGGTGGCGGTAGTTGTAATAGTGGTGGCGGTGGAATGTTGGTAGTGGTGGTCGTGGTGGTAATATTGGTGGTGGCATGATGGTAATGGTGGTGGTTGTGGTGGTGGTGGTTGTGGTTGTGGTGATGGTAGTAGTGGTAGCAGTAGTGGTGGTGAGTTTATAATAGTATATATTGATACTTATGTTTAGTATTTATAAATTCAGTCAAAATTAAGTAAGTTTTATATGACTTAAAAACTTTTTAAATTTTAGCTTAAATTTTTAAGTGATATCAATTATGGTTATCAAATAGATTTAATTGATTATCACTTAATTAATTCAGTTTTAAGTGTTGAATCATATTATCAAACACCCCCTAAGTTAAAAGTACCCCTACCTCAAATATGGAGGCAAGAAGACGCAAACCCAAAAGAAACCTCGAAGAATTGCAATTCAATCAGTCAAAATGTTGATCTTCACTTGTTCTTCACGTTTAATGCAAGATCTGTGGTGGATTCTTGGTCAAAAATAGATCAAATCAAGGTTTGGAGGTCTAGGGTTTCAGGAATAAATGAGAGGGAGGGAAAAGAGGAAGAAAGAATGAAAAGTTTGGACCAAAAAGTTACTTTAAAGTGGTAGACTTCAAACAGACCTCTCGAGCGGTCAAAGCTTGGCTCGAACAATGAAAGAAAGCTCTAAGAATCTCTGTAACTCGAACAAACAACTCGAGCAGTCTAAAGTTCGCTCAAGCGGATTTGCTTCCAACATAGGTACTCAAATTTCAAACAGACATAACTCCCTCGTCCATACTTCGTTTTGGGTCGTTCTTGTGTCTAAATCGAAACCTCGGAAATAATTTTTCCAATGATTCTACCCTCACATGCAGATTCTAAGTGTGTAAAGATAAAAAGGTAAAAAAGTGAAGACTGCTTATAGGACAATTATCCGAATCAAACTTTTTAGTTCAATCCTATTTTGCCATTATGAAACCACTCCAATCAATACTCTAAAATGAATCAAAGATGTTCCAAGTACAATAATAAGAGTGTCAATAGCAATCTCACTAGTCCAAGGAATACGAAGTGTTACACTCTCCCCACCTTAGGAAATTTCGTCCTCGAAATTAGACACTTCAAGATTTAAAGTTTGGACAAACCGAAATGAAACATATATTGGAACTAACACTCCCACTAACTAATCACAAATGACCTCTACTCAACAACGAGTTTCTAAAAGAGTCTCCCAATGCAAAGGATCTCGTGTGATGAACAAGAAATAACTCCCACGAAAGAAGATGAGGAAACACAATGATATAAGGGGTAGAATAACTCCCAATAGAATTACAATCATCACTCCAAAAATCTAGTTCGAAATCTAAAAGAAATTTTCATATTTCAGACCCACACTAGTATTCTGACAACACCCCAAATGATGTGAATAACAATTTGAAAGTGTTGAGTCTCTCTTTCAACTCCTTCACAATAATTACATTTAACAATCCACAAGTGTTGAGTCTCTCTTTCAACTCCTTCACAATAATTACATTTAACGATCACGATCCACAAGAACCAATCGATCCTACAAAATAAAAGTCAAGCAAAAGGTGTCATTAACATGCCCTATAGTACTCACGTCTTAAACAGACTCAACCACAAGAGAATAACTCTCGGTTGTTTAACAACCTAAAACCTCATAAAAGTAAGCTCTCACATCACATTCACACCCCCACAAACAACTACCAATCGCTCGACAACCAAAATTTTCAAATGATTATCTCACTCCACTTAAAAAGTCCTCAACCCCCTCTCATAAGAAAGAAAATATTCTAATAAAAGTTCCAACCGCTAATCATGGCCTTCGACAAACACAACCCAACAAAACCAAAGCACTACGAACTTCATTCTTACAACACAAATAATATTACATGCCCACACATCACTCGATTGCATTTTTGAAATACTTAAGAACCAAAAACACCAAAATATATATATATATATATATTTCCGGGCTTTTGAAATTAAAAGAGATTATTCTTGATAGAAAGTTTTATAAAAAAAATTATATTTCCTGACTTTTGAAATTAAAAGAGATTATTCTTGACAGAAAACTTTAGAAAATATATATATGTAAACACTTTAGATACAAACAAGTGAATTGTAAAAGTGAAGGGTTTGAAAAGATTTTATTTATTTATTTATTTATTTTGAAATAGTTAAGAGTTACACATCTCATAAGACTCAATACACCATCTTAATGACTATTTCTTCTTTACTCACTAGTTTATCCATAACGATGAATTCTCAATTTCGGCAAAAATAAGGTCATACTCAATAGGAAAACTTTGTTCTCAACTCTTTTCTCAAACAGATTTCAACTGCGAAACCCTCAACCGTCACCCAACAATCCCATTCCAATCATACAAGCAACAATAATTTAAAATAATAACAATAAGGTTAAATAAAATAATGAATAAGTTTTGCTCATAAACTTGGGAAAGTCAGATTTCCTACAACTACCATTACAATATATCAACTACTCATTACAAATTTCAAGCTTGCAAAAGTAATTTTGCAACTACCCCATCTTGGAGATCACATGACCAACTAGAGACAAGTATCAAATATTTAGCATGACTTGTCACTCTCATGAGTGACATACACACAAGCAAGTAATACTCATCCTTACACCTTCTATTCAAAGTGTAAAACGAGTCCTGAGGTGGCTCATTGTCAACATCTTCCAACGCCACAACTATAATAGACAATCACTAACATACACATAAGCTAGTAATGCTCATCCTTACGTCTCCTATTCGAAGTGTAAGACAAGTCCTAAGGTGGCTCATTGTCAACCTCTTCCAATGCCACAACTATAATAAACAATCACGCAAGAAGAAAATCATCCACACTTATATCATCTACCTATACTTGCACAACACCCTACATTCCCTAAGGTCAATGCCATGATGCTAACTATAAAGCTATAACATGACTCCACATCACATTACTATTATAATGTCCCATGAGATCAAGCCTAAATTCAGCACCTTCTATAACACGAACTCACTCGATGACAAATATATATAGCATTCCTAAGGATAGTTAACAAAATATTCTACCTCTCACCCTCAAAGTATAGCGAACCAATCATAATAAGACATTCTGAATCGTTAATATATAAATTAATCTCAAATTTCAATAAAATCTCTCCCAACAAAATTCAATATGCATCTCTCATCAAAATAACATTACGCGTTTATTATATAATTCTAACTAAAATAATATTTTCAGTACATCAATCCAATCACTACTAAAGTAAACGAGCCACGAAAACAATTTAATTAGGAAGTAATTCACCACGACTTAGTAAAATGAAAATGAAATCTAATTCTCATAACTGCTCATGTCACAAAACAACGACACCAACTACCATATCAAACCCACCACAAAAACCTACACAACTCAAAGCGAAGTTTACACCAACAAATACTCATAGTGGTAGTTATTTTGAAATTTCCTCCAAAGTCTCTAGTCAGCTCACTCCTACTCAAACTCTAAAGATACAACCACAAACTATAATGTCACTCATTCATTCTAAGAAATTTTCTCTGTCAACAATGATCATTCCAAAATAGTTTTCATGACTAACAAAATAACATAAGCACTTCATACCAATTTATTCCCGACAAGGGATCTACCAAGTAACTTCTTCTAAAATAATAGGGTAAATTACACTCTACACCCTGCACTTTGTACCAAATCTCACTTTACATGAAATTGTGACAGTTGACCCCTTGTACTTTTGGTCAAAATCTCACTACAAGTGTCAATGTCCCTTCCTATTATTCAATTGTTTAAATTTTAACAAAATCTAGTTATATGATAAGAATGTGACTACGACATGAGAGTAAGAAAGAAAAATCATCTATATTTTCTATCAATACACACTATCCCAAAATTTACAACAAAATATGGTATATTAGGTTAAAACAAAACGCAGATTGTGAACAATTACAAAGATAAACTGGGTTTTGCATAAATTGGAATCACAAAATTACATTTTCACGATAACACAATCTTTTGTCTATTCATCTTTCTTTCTCGTTGATTTCTTTTGCCACTTTTTTTTTTAATTTCAAAAACTCACTTTCTTGCATTTTAGTCCCAATTTTACCATACAAACATACATATATATATATATATATATATGTGTGTATTATATAACTCTCATGTGCTTATCACGTAGGACAAAGTGTAATGGTGAGAAACATGGATAATTTTTCTCTCTTATCCTCATTTCGTAGTCACATTTTTGTCATATGACTGGATTTTGTTAAAGATTTAAAATAAAGTAACAAAAGAGGGACATTAACACTTGTGTAGGGACCAAAGTGGGATTTGAGTAAAAGTGCAGGGGGTTGACTGTCACGATTTTATATGGAGGGATCAAAGTGGGATTTAACCAGAAGTACAGGAAATTGACTGTCATGATTTCATGTATAGGGGTCAAAGTGAGATTTGGTGCAAAGTGTAATTTACCCAAAACAATATCACCACAATATACAATGGAATAAAATTAAAGAGGAAATCATCATTTATCAAGTAAAACTAAATACCCCTTAATTGGGACGCCACTAACCACTCAAGATCAAATGCACTCAATTTGAACCCAATACCAATAATTCAAAATCAGCTTATCAACAACACAAATTCTCACCACACCAATAACAAGACCAAGGATTAATACAAGGGATTAAGTAACTCTTCTGACAAGAATATTATCTTATAGCTAAAGGATAAGGGATACAAAACTAATCCCCATTTCAATTCCATAAAACACATTGTCATTACATATGCCAAACTTAACTCAAAATACTCATATATACCCCAGTCTTCACAATTTGCAATTTCTAGCCAAGGGTAACTTTAAAAATTAACATTAATTACTCTTGGTGGATCAATCACAAAGTTCCATGTAAATGCTCAAATTACAGTCACATCAATTATCCTAAAACAACTAGTCACAATCTCTATTGAATCATAACATTCTCACAAATTCATCCAAAAACAGTTTCTCTAAGGATACTAATTTGTTAACACAATTCCTTGTCATCTTTGTAAACATTCATCTATTACACTCAAACACATCAACGAACAACTCCGAAACAATTGACCCTACTAGTCCCAAAGGCATTCAAAATTAGCCTACTTATCTTTACCTTCAATACTCATAACACAAATTCATAGGTCACCATTTCCATCACTAGAACTTAACCAAGCAATGCAACTTAAATCAAATTCAATCTCATCCAAAAATTCTTTGTCTACTTCGTTCACCTAGAACTTGTTACAAGATTCTAAACTAGATAAACTCTCTAGAAAACGCATATCTTACTACACTCTACAATTTCTATCATATTAAGAACACACCCATTTCTAAACATATACCAAGATAATTGGCCTAAGACCCAACACAATCCTCACAAATAGTCAATTAACAATTAGAGCAATCCAACCACGATTAACTTCGTCCATCCCAAAGTAATTTTGAACTATTTTTACTTATTCTGACCTTATCACTCTAAAACATTTTACTTTAAGTCACCCCATTTATCATTAAAACCTTAATCAACTACTACTACATCTAGCTCACCTTTCCAATTTAATAGAAGATTTCAGAAATAGCCACTCGTTATAATGACAAACCATTTACTATGAATCATAGTCCCCACTATTTGAAGGTCACACTTGCACACACAATTCTACAAAACTAATTAGCTTACGATCCAATACCAATTCTAAATCATCTTGACCCATCTGTCCAGCCCTATTAGCCTATCCTACCCTTTTTCCTTAGAGACATCCTCAAAGTAGAGACAAAATTAACTCACAATTTAATATTCCGCACGAGTTCCCACATGTTACACACGAGTTAAACATAAACCTATACATATATCTACACATAAGGCAAACCATGTAAGCATATAGTCACGTAAAGCACATACGGATCACTCTCCTAAGATATCAACTAGTCCAACGGCGCTCAAAGACTTACAAATGGAAAAAGCATTGATCAAGTATCTTTTCAAAAGGATTTCGATGAATGCAATGGGCACTAGTCATATCCAAAAAGCTTAACCCCATACCCACATAGCCACATAAACACATAAACATGCAAGAGAACTAACGTCCCATCCTAGCATGATAAATCCATTGTGGCAAAAGCCACATCCCACGAGCTCAAGGTATTCAAACCTAGTTAGCTTTGATACCAAGTTGTAACACCCCAAAAAATTATCATCCAGTTTATAATTAAATCTATTAAATATTTTCCAATGATTCCAATGAATACCATTAAAGAACAAAATCTTTTACCAAAATAATCTCTTTATCATGGTACTATTCCAAGTGAAATAAACATCATTGTCCATTAACATACAATTATGAATGATAACAGTCAGAGGATAAAGAATACAAAAATAAAGTGCCCTAAAGGCATACATTTTCAAGGATAGTCCTTGATTGTACAAAATAGACATTAGGTCCCAAACCACAAAATAGCTTGAGCGTCAACAAGTAACATCCAGTGAGCCTTCGTGCTCCAGTGAAAACGATCCATCACCAAGTCACTTTGGAGAAATCACACCATCATTTCTTGAAATGTTGCTAGTGGTGGGGGGGAGGGGGTGTGGAGCTAATGCCCAGTAGGAATACATTTAACAGAGTATATAAATAATCAAGATGCATATGATCATGCTATGCACTTGTTACAAAATTTATATATTCTTCTTTTAAAACCAAAATGCTCAATACATGAATTTCATTCAAAATCTCATCTACAACCATAAGGTGGTAAATATGCTATGATGTCCTAAGCAAGAGCCACAGACCATACATACATATATAGATCTATATACTAAAAATATTTCCACATTTGCTGACTATAAAAATGACAAGGCGATGGGCACCAAAAACCTTTCCTTTTCATATTTGTCGACTCCAGAAACGACAGGCTCGTGGACACCAAAAACCATCTTTTTCCACATTTGCCGACTCTAAAAACAGCGGGCTCGTGGACACCCAAAAAACTTTTCTTACATTCGTCTAGCGATATGCTCAAGACAAAGCAATTGGGCACCTTGACTCCTTCTTGGGATACCAACTACAACACACAACCCATTACCAAAGACCCGACTCAACTACTTGAACTCATATGCTATTTACCCCTTCCAACACTTTCCAAACATCCACAAAATTGTAGGATCACAAGAGAAATTATGTTGCACATGATGCATAAGTTTTCAAATCCAATTTTCCTAAGGTTTTTTCAATTCCACAACAACATTTAATAATATCAACAACCCAGGATTTCTCCAATCTCAAAATTTCTAGAATCTCAAAATTTATCAATCTCAATACAAATATCCAAGAGAGTTCAAACCTCATGTCTCAACACCATTGTCATGATCATTCACCAAATTTCAAGATTTAGAGCCAATTTAGTCAAACCCATTATTAAGTCAAATTTGAAAACTAGGGTTTTGGAAAAATTTCCTTTTGCACTTAAAGAGTCAATATTTATCATCAACAACAATAATCAACAATAAACATTTATAATCTACAAAAACATTAGGTATAAGCCCTTTGGTTTATCAAACCCATTTTATATATAGCAAAATTGTCTCATACATCTATATAATTAACAAAATACCACATATATACCTCAAATATACTATTTGATAAAGTTTAAACCTAAAAATTGAACCGAAATTAAGTATTGGCTGAATATTGAATTTTTTAAGTTGAAAAATTATTTGATAAAGAATTTAAGTCTTGAATTCTAAAATAAGTTGTTTGATATGTATAAAATCAAATTTGAAATTT